>CM061045.1:16002246-16157246 GCA_030762985.1 Adelphocoris suturalis | reverse complement strand
TGGAGCAGTTGGTGTTGCTCGATCGCACCACAACAACTGCTGCCGGACAAAGTCCAGGTCAGCAGCCGTGCGGGCGATCTCCCAGCTCGAGCCCCTAAGGGCAAGCAGGCGCTGGCGGCGTAAAGATGGGATGCTGGCAGAAAGAGAGACAATACCGAGCCCACCGGCCTTGACCGGTGCGTGGATATAAGCACTTGGGACACCAGGTGGAAAGCCTAGCCAAGAGCGCACAGCAGAGCGAACTTCACGATCTAACTCAAGCAGCCTCCCCGCAGTAAGCCTGCCAAATACTAACCCATAGGTTAGCTTTGGCAGTAAGTACGTGCGGGTGAGGATGAAAAGTTTAACTGTGTTTGGTACTCACACACACACACACAAACACAGATTTGTTTTCTACTAAATTCCCCACAAAGACGGAGGGGGTACACACACACACACACACACACACACACACACACACACACACCACACACACACACACACACACACACACACACACACACACACACACACACACACACACACACACTAACACTTTCACGCTTTTTGTGTAACGCTTTTTCATATAGGTACATATAACCGAAATATCAGCTTCTCAATTATCTTCCTCTATCTGAAAGATTTCATTCGTAAATAATAATTTACACAGTTCAGTAGAACCAACAATCAATTTCAGACGGTAACTCTCCTTATCATTGAAATAAAAATTTCGCTCTTACACGATCATGCTGCTTGGATGGACATTTTTCTAATTCGATTAGTTTAATGTAAATCGTTTTATTTGAATTAGGTAGGAATCACACCTTTTTCACCTACCTAAAAAAAAAAAAAAAATTTTTTTTTTCAGCGTATTTTCTAAAAGAAAAAAAAAGCGCTATTGTATTCAATTTGTCCGTTTATGTATGTGTATCCTGGAAAAGCACTTCAACTTGAGAATAGCTGGACCGGATATGACGGGGTGGGTCGCAAAATGATCTGCTAGTCGTAATAAAATGATTCAAAAAATTGTCATTTTTAATCAGCAGCGTGAGCTGATATCATGATTCAAAAAATCCAATTTCTATGCTATTTATCCTAAGAAGCTGAAATTTGAAACGCAATCCTGTGAGACAGGTAGAATAGGGTTTTATTTTACCGAATCGTCCCAGTTAGCTGAGTGAGCAAAGCTACTTTCCCCGTTCAATCGTTGGACCCCGTAGTTTTTATTTCGTCATTCTTTGTAAAACAATAAGCTTAAAAGAAAATGCACTTAGCATGTGGCTCACTACGTAAGTACTGATCCATTTTTTTCTTCGAAAAATCACTTTAGCGCGTTTCACAACACTGGACAACTTGCTTTTTCGGGCGATAAAAAGTTCCAAGACAGATGTCAGTAGGAATGTGACGGAGGCTAAATCCATCCATCACGAACGGCAAGTGCTTACAAGGGTAACACCAAACGAACCTTCAAAGAATTGGAATGTCATGAACACTAAAACACAGAGGGTCTTGTAGCGCACCCTTCTTAACCTTTCACCGCCACTCTCATTGATTTTAGACTCAAAAATTCAGAGAGAGCGAAAGAAGGATAGAGAGTCAGCGAGTGAGTGAGGGGGGGAGGAAGGCGAGCGCGCGCCACGTGTTTACTCTACTCATCATTGTTAAGGGCACACCCATCCGCCCTCGGATTTGGTATTTAAACAAGAACAACGCAAAGGGGGTGAAGGAGAGGCCGTAGTAGGGTTCCAATTTGTAAAATAGATGTAATAAAACTGCAGTAATGAAGGAAAGAGGGGACTGTAGCCCACTACGTATTCCGTATCTTCATTAACCTAATGGAATTACCCTCTCCACCTCGCACTTACCACCGGCGCCGCCTTGAAGGTGTACCACCCAAGCGCTTACCAGCGCGGACAATTTTTCTGTTTAACCCTTTAAATTGATTGTTCCCCTTCTCCACCCCTCCCCTGATTGCAAGTCTCGTCCGTCTTAATTTCTTTCCTTTTTCAGCCTTCCTGCCTCCTCCTGTGGACCTGTATAAATCAAAACAGATTAACTCAATTCAGCTCACTGAGATTTTTTTTTTTTTTTTTTTTTTTTTTTTTACCGACCCCCCGCTCAATTTGCCCGTAATTTGGCGAATCCGACTAATTTCTCGAGAACTTTAAGCAGTTAGACGGATTTATGAGCCCATCGCAGCCAAATGAAATAAAAATATTGCTAATTTGCCACAGAACCCTCAATATTAGCCACACAGGCACAATAGAAGTAACTAATCTAAATAAGAAGTGAAAACTTTCTCGTTTGGCACCTTGGTAAACGTTGTCCAAATAAGGATGCTGGGCATCGTCACAGTTGTGGAGCTATACGTGAGTGCCGGGCTACTATCTTATGTCACCACCAACATCAGAACACTTGATCGTTTAACGCATGAGCACGGCACTCGCTCTCGGGATCACCTCGATTTGACCAGAGTTCCGCCAAGCTCTATAATAAGCTTCCGGATAAGTTGAAGAATGGGTCAGCGCACCAATTTAAGGGGGAGATTGCGAGATTAATTAAAGACAATCCGTTTTATATACTATTGATGAGTTTTTCGACATTCCATTTTAGAAGTTTAATGTGTATATTTATCTATTGTTTATTAGGCATAGTTGTATTGCTTCCGAGTCTGCAAGGTAGCGGAAGCTTTGTTCTCACTATCGAAATGAAAAAAATTGGTTTGCTTCAGAATCAAAAATTCCACTCGCATTTTGCGTTTCATGGCCTCTTGAACGAATTTGGCTTCGTGTATGTCTGTCTGTCCGTCCGTCTGTCTGTCTGTCCACATTTCCTTGTACAGCCATAACTTCCACAATTTCGATTGGATTTCAATGAAATTTTCAGGAATAGTGTGAGTTTTGCCCTCTATAGTCCCCTATTAGTCTCATTATGGTTGAATCAGCTGTACGTTCTGGGCATGCGCGAACGTGTTTTTCTTGCTACACTCATAGTTCCGTCAATGTTGAAGAGATCTAGGTCAGATTTTCAGGGATGATGCGGGGAAGGTTCCTTGAGGCTCCTTACGACATGATTGAATCAGCGGTACGCTGTGCGCATGCGCGAGCGTTTGTATGTCTATATTTCCTTGACACAGTCATAACTTCCACAATTTTGATCGGATTTCAATGAAACTTTCAGGAATAGTGTGGATTTAGCCCTAGATGGTCCCCTATAAGTTTCATCATGATTGAATCAGTGATACGCTCTGCGCATATATATATATATATATATAAATCACTTGATTAGTGGCTCTAAGAGAGCTAGTATATGAAACAAAAAGAAGGAAACACAGAAATACACCTCACAGACTAGTTTTAATATTTCGGCTTAGATGCCTTTTTCAAAATACAAGAGAAAAATAAATTTTTTGAAGAGTTAATTTACAGTTAATTCACAACGTTGGCAAAGAAACTTGAGTTGCTTAGGACCGATTGCATTATCTCCTAATATTTAGTCCTGGTGGATCGTAGGCTCTCCATTCTGCGCATGCACTAATGTAAATTAGTTCAAGCTTCATTTTTCCGTTTTTGTTAAACATCTTTACTGTGAAGCATAAAATTGTGGAATCTTGGAACTGTAAAAGTGTGAACCCTTCTCGGAGGCACGATGCACCATATTCTCATGATATATTAAATACGAGGCTTAATAATTTATTATAGACCAATGATATGCGTAGAAGGGCTATCTATTACAGAAATAATAAACCATTGTGAAATAATTTGCCGCGTTTTTACGCTGAATTGAACGGTAACACTTACTTATTCCCCAAACCCCGTTATAACCGAATTTTACACTTGAGCTAAATAATTTCTCCACTAAAAACACATAAAATGTATCATACCAAATTTACTCACATTTGCGAGTTAAAGTGTTGAATTCGGTTATACCAGAGTTGGGGAGATATGTGAGTGTTACCATTAGATTCAACGTAAAAAAAATATGTAAAAACCGACTTCAAACTTCTATTTTCATAGAAGGTCATTTTTCAATAAAACCCTTGATTTCATTGCTAAAACATTGTTTTTCAACAATAAAACATAGTTTTTTCCCTTAACTAGGAAAGTAAAAGTAAAATTGACTGGAGGGAGGGGGGGGGGGGGGGTTAAACGTTTTTTCTTGTCGATTACAAAGGTTCATTTTTAAAAATAATGAACCAAAAGCGTTTAAATCCAGGAATCATTTCTGAAAGAGTGAAAACGGATTTCCATGGTGAGCATTTTGATAATTCCATCCATGCAGCATGATTGTAAAAGCAAATTTCTGTAAATTATCGTATTATACATTTTACCATTTATATGAAATTCGAGCTCTTTGAGTGCAAAGAAATTGTTAACTACCAGTTTTATGGCAAAATACTAGCTCTAAATTATATTCTGCGAGGAAAAATTAAGGATTATGGAGTTTTACCTTTTTTTTGTAGTTCTTAGTTATCGATTTTTCAGCAAAAATAGATGAAATTTAAGTAAATTTTACAGCATAATTTTGTGCGAAAAATTCTTAATGTCCTAGTTCATTGTTGATAACAAACATTTTTTTAAACTAAAAGTCTGTTGAAAAATATTTTTAGCCGTTTTCGGCCATTTTTAGTGATTTTGTTCTAGCACATTTTTTGGAATTTAATGTGCTCAAAAATTGTTGGCCAATGAACTCATCTAATAGTTCGGGAAGCTTGATTTTTTTGGCGCAAGAACGGAATGTTCATCTCAATCCTAAGGAGAGTTTTCGTTTGGAAGGACACATATACAAAAAAAAAAAATAAAATAATAAATAAATAAATAAATAAATAAATAAATAAATATATATATATATATATATATATATATATATATATATATATATATATATATATATATATATATATATATATATATATATATATATACCATATGTGTGTGTGTGAAAATGCGCTAAACTCCAGGATTCGTTTTAGAATTCCTCAAAACGGATTCCAATGAAGAAATTTTTGAAAAAAATGTATTTTAAACATTTTTGAGCCATTGCAATAGTTCATTTTATACGGAAATTCGCTAATACGATAATTCGCTAAAAGTGCTGAACTTTGGGATTCGTTTTAGAATGCCTCAAAACGGCTTTCAATGACGAAATATTTCAAAATTTTTGATTTTTAAATTTTTGGAGCCATTGCAATAGCATTTTCTACAAAAATTCGCTAAAATTATGTTTTTAATTTTTTTGGAACCATTGCAATAGCCTCATTATCCATGAAAAATCGCTAACAACCAATTCGATCTCTAATATCTCATTTCAAATGGCTTTAGTCACGGGGAAGTTAGTCAACTAAAACGAAACGAGAGTGAAACGCGATATAAGACTAGACCTAATCGAACGAGAGATCCGTTGACAACTCGGCTCCGGGGATTCGTTATTTTTGCTTCAGCCGTTCAAATCGTGTTTAATTCACGGGTTTCTCATCATGGATCATCTGGACACATTTCAGAGATGGTAAGTGGGGTGTTTACTGCCTCCACTCTGTCCTGGCTTAATTAAAATTGCACTTATAATTGTTTACCTAAATGCGTTTGAATTTTCAGGGCCTTAGATACCATAAGAAATTCACAGAAACTCCATACATATTATTAACCTTGATTGAGGAAAACTTACGCCTAACTTTAATCTACTGAATGCAACTTTTTTTCTCATCCAACTTCCATATTTAATATGACATAGAATTTATATTATATTCTAATTAATGAACGAATTTGTCGTTTTGTTGATTACCGAAGGTACGAAAGCTATACATTTGTGCGAGATGCAAATATCTTCCAAAAGCAAGATGCCTCCTTGATTTTATCGATTCATTGCTTTTTGAACAATTTCAGCTTCAGTCGGTCTGTGGACCCCTCTCTGTGATCATTCATTATTGTCTCCTTCAAAAATATGCTCAATTACAACCCGAATTTCATGAATTTTTCAGATATTGTGCAAATTAGTCCTTATACTCGTCCAGTTCCCCATAGGAGTTCATGGCTTTCTTGGTGCCTAGGCAAACGTAAATTTTACTGAATAATTAGGAATTGAACGGATCAGGTTGAAGTTGATTGTAAATTTTGCCGCCGTTAGATTACTGGTGCTATTATTGCTTTGTGTGAGCAATACAGTGCTTAATATTCAGCTCAAAAAAACGTTTATATTGTTGACAAAACAACATAACACAAAGATTCAGCTCCTAGACCGAGACCTATACATATATATATATATATATATATATATATAAGTAATATATATAAGATATTACCGATACATTAAATGTATGTTAATAACATAATTATTTTTAATATTTTTAATTATGAATATTTGATTAACAACATTATTATTTTATTTTATCAATTTCAATTCAATTGTTAATGTACATGTACCTAGGTACATTTTTTAAACTTTAAAGTTCATATTTCCTATTTTCAACAAAACAACTTTAGAATCGAAATAGCTATTCATAATTTATTATTGTTGTGATAATACATTCTATTTATATATCTAGTATATATATATATATATATATATATATATATATATATACATATATATATATATATAGTGGTCACGGAGATGGGGGCCCTCCCCCAGTAAAAAATTCAGACAAATGCTATTTCACACAAATTTTTTCGTAGGTTTAAAATGACAAAATTGCGCAAATGTGCACAATTGACACCAACTTTGTTTTTTTAATAAATGGAAACCACAATTTTTATTGCACATTTGAATTCAACGTGAAATTGTATGAAAAAATTACCGATCACTAGATTTTTTTTAGTGCGCGAAAATGGGCGCAACCGCTAAAAGTGCGCAATTCCGCTCTAAAAGGGCGAAAAGTGCAAATGCTCTGCATTTGAAAATATTCTATTGCCACGTGATTTTGGGATGCTTTTTCGTGCCGAACCATGTAATGATGTTCATTTATTGATATTTGCAACACCTACTTGAGAAAACATAGAAAAATCTACCAGAATCGAACCTTTTCTCACAAATTTTTCACAACACAAAGCGTAGTAAAATGTAGTTTATTTCGGTGTTTTTTCATGTTGGTGTACAAGTTTCAATAAATGAACATCATTATGTAGTTCAGCATGAAAAAAAAAAAAAAAAAAAAAAAAAAAAAAAAAAAAACTCAAAATCATATCCAACATGAGGCAATTCCATATCTTCTAAACCCAGTAGGTATTTTGCTATTTTTGCACGTAGAGCGGAATTGCGCTATTTTAAAGCGGAATGGACCTCGTTTGTGCACAATAAAAAAAAAAGAAAGATGGTCATTTTTTCATAGAACTTCACGCAGAATTAAAATATGCAATAAAAAATTGGGGTTCCCATTTAAAATAACGAAGTTGATGTCAATTGCGCACGTTTGCGAAAAGCGCAATGCGCAATTTTGTCACTTTTGAAATCTATGAAAATATTGAGTAGAATAGCGTTTGGCCGAATTTTTCACTCCGACAATTAGAGAAAACAAGGGAGGGGGAGAGGGGGGGGGGGGGGGCACCCGTATAGAAGCGAAACCTCTCATCCTGTTCACCACTAGGCGGCACAACTTTGTGATGCCGACCGGTGTGGAAATCACCTGAATCCTTTTCAAGGTAAATAGGTGTAATCGCTATAATATGCTACATTACCAGAATAAGTTTAACATTTTCCACATCGAATCCAACATTTTCCAGATTGAATCCAATATTTTCCAAATGGAATTCAACATTCTAAATATAATTAACAATATATGCAATTTTAAATAATAAAAAAAAGAACCTCATTGAATTTTTTGATGAATTATCCTATTTTGGGATATTATTGATTATTGACCACCATTTTTGATTTTTCAGATCGTTCCAAAGATCAGATGGGTCCCCTCCCTTTTCGTACAAAATTAGAGTTCTCGTTACCCTTTCAAAAAAAAAAAAAAAAAAAAAAAAAAAAAAGTAGTTTAAAATAATTTTTTCCCCCGTTAATCCTTTCTGCTTAGGCTACTGATCATGCTGAAGAAAACTTAGTTCATGGAAATTTCTTATCCAGGAGATACATGGTCATGTTTGAAATCATTGTAGTGAGGGAATTAAGCAGCGAGTGAGGGAATTCGTAAACAGTACAATTCAACTCATAACTCGTTAAATTATCACATAAAGTCACTCATCTTCCACCTGCCTCATCTACTTGAGCAAAATTTTATAATTATCGGAGGGGCAGGCGGAAAAATACGATGATACGATCGGCTACCTCAGTCAATTGTGCTTCAAAATTATTCCTAGGATAGTTACCTTTCATTTGAGTAGGTAACTAATAATACGGGGTGGGTTGGCAATGAAAATTTTGTCGTGTATCAGAGATTGCTCGTGTTATAAACAAATAATAATTAATTCTTTAAAAAAAAAAAAAATAAATAAAATGAAATAAAAAAATAAAAGCAGGTTCTCCAAGTGCCCCCCTCCTTCCTGTAACGTAACGTCACACGATCCGTGAGGAAGAGATGCCACCTATTCATACAAATTCACGTTTTTGGTCATTCAAACGCTATTTTCTCCCAAAACTTTCGTCTAAAAAAATGTTTTTGAGTAGTACGTTGGAAAGCTGACAATTTGAGAAAGTTTCCCCGGAAAAGCGCCCACCGAAAAACGTCCATATTAAAAGCAGAAAAACGAAGAAAAATCGACAATTTTTAAATTTTCTTCAAATTTTGAGTTTTGGAAATTTTTTTCACTAACCAGAACTAATCAAAAAACTGGAATTTACATCAGTAAGCTAGGAAATTTAACGCTATTAACGATATCCTCAGATTTGAGAAAACTCTAAAAATTGGGGAGTTAAAGCCGTTTTTATGACGTAAGGTCGAAAACACGAAAAAAATCTTTAAAAAGAAATAACTCGGGAGCCACTAAAAAAAACTCTAAGAGGTACTTTTTGTTGCAAATTACTTGAAGAGTCGATCCCTGGATTTCTACTTCGCTGAAGTGTAGACACCATGTGTATATACATATATGTGTGTGTCATTCCAGAAGAAAACTCTCCTCAAGATTGAGAAAAAATCCCGCTCTTGCGCCAAAATATCAAGCTTTCCAAATTAAGGGATAAGTTCGTTGGGCAGCATTTTTTGAGCACATCGAATTAGCCAAATTTCAAAAAATGCGCCGAAAAAAAATAAGTAAAAATAGCTGAAAATCGTTAAATTGATATTTTTTAGCAGAATATTGCTCAAATAAAGTTTAATAACTATAAAATAGGATATTCAAAAATGTATGTACAAACTTATGCTGAAAAATGTACTTAAATTCCATTAAAATTTGCTGCAATGTCCATAGAACTTGTTTAAAAAAAAGCTAAAAATTCAAAATCTAAAAGCGAAAATTGGTGATTCAAGGTATCAGCAAGAATGTCATGACCCTTAGGTCCTTCGCCCCCCAGCGCTCCTAGCGTAGGACCTTGTTAGTTCGTAGCCCCATTACAGAAGGGCTAGTTAAGTGTAGGCGTTTTATTAAATTTAATTCTTTCTCCTCGGCAGGCGTCTACGCATATGCAGTTATATTTAGATATTGTATAATTGACTTCGTTTAGTAAAATTATAGACCCTTGTTCTGCTTAGAAGGGCTATCTAATACAGAAATAATGAACCTATATGTAACAATTTGCAGCGTTTTTCAAATACAATGCGCACTGTATACTGCATAATGAATTATACAACATATTAATAGCTTAATAATGACGATAAACATTATTCTAGTCCAAGATAAAATTAGCTACAGTACATGATTCGTTTAACTACTTCGCAACTAATCTCATCAATGCGAACCCCATGATCCAGGGACAAGGCGTTGAAGGAGAGTTGCTGTTGGACGCAAGTAATTGTGATTAGATAAGGGGCAAAGCTAAGTGGGTGGGTAAACAGCTGAGAATAGCTTTAGAGGGACCTAATAAAACTTCGGGGTGGAAGATTTCATTAAGTAATTTGTTGGAAGCAATCCTATATATACACCTTCTAGACCTCCCTAATAGACTCCCGAACTTTTCCCCCTATGTTCTCAACCTTTTACATTATTTCGCCGATTGACTCAATTTCTTGAATTCCCCTTTTCGTGGGGGTGGTGAGGTGGGGGGTTTCATTCATTAGTGCAGGAAGGCGGGATTGGTTCCCCTACGAATATCGATGCTGGTGCACCGTGGAGTAAATTCCCTTCCAATGCAGGTATCCAACCTGTAATCACCCCGTTACTATGCAAGCAAAAGGTCCGGTAGCTTGATTTGCATTTTTGCGACCGTGCGGGTGTATCGAATTTTCTTTACCTGTGTATCGTCTTTCCTACGATTCCCTTTCCGCCAATTTTCAAACCTAACAATTCTATTTCATTGATTAGATGAAATACCAATGGGATTGATGATAATTTTTTGGGACATTCCAAAGTAGGATAAATTACCGATCTAGGTGGACAAAATTATTTTTCGCCCCTATATTAGAGGAAATTCAACGCTGATTCCAAATATACCCATTGTTTTAAACCTATGGAAAAACCATGTTATTTAGCATATTTCTCAACTTTGTTACACAAAAAAAGTTATAGAGGATTCAATTTTGTGTCGATCGATCACCAGAAATTCTTAATTTGATTGATTCATAAGAAATTAATTGTATTTTAATGTTTGTATTACTGGGAAAATAATAGTTTCTTGCAGAATAAAGGTTTTAGTTGATACTTGATAGACTTTTTACGAAAAAAAAAAAAAGTTGTAGAAAATCCGATTTTGCGTTGATTGATCATACATTTTTTCGATTGTATTCGAAGTTTGAGTGGGTTTTTAAATTTTTTTCGATCTCATATAACACAAAAATTACGGAAACGGTGCAAAACCATAGTTTGAATCATCATAACCCACTCAATTTTTGAAGAAAATCTAAAAAACGTGATCAGTCGCACAAAATCGAATTATAAAAGAAGTCGATTAATATAAACTTTCACCCTTACACTACAAATAACTGGTATTGTATTACGAACATTGAACACAATTACTCTCGTATGTCAATAAATGTAAGAATTTCTGGGAGTCAATCGACCCAGAATATTAACCCCTATAACGTTTTCTTAAAACGAAAATAGTCTTGAATCGTATTTGTTGGAGAAAAGTTGAAAAATACGTTGAAAAACGTGGATTAACGCATCAAGTAGCCGTTTTAGATAGGTAAATATATGAACAAGAGGTTTAGCCGGAATCAGCGCACTATTTCCTATAAGAATAGATTATAAAATAAATGTGTTCACCTAGGATCGCATTTTGGTCCACTGAGCGCTGGGTGATCTTTGTCAGAAGCCTTTAAATCTCAAATTTCAACTCCTTTGCAGAGCGATCTCGGGTTGAGATTGGGGATCGAAAAGCACTAAAATATAATTTAAAAGATCACCGTTTTTCTCATTTTTGTTCAATGTTTTCTATAAAAAATAAAATAAAATAAAACGGCCAGCACGCTTGATCTTAGCAGGTGATTCATCAAAAACATTTATGGGAACCAAACCAATAAAAATCGAAAATATATATATATATATATATTGTTTGAGATGTAGGAGGGGCGGCACCACGTGCACAGACCAATTATTCTCAAGATAATAAAAACAAAAGGGAGAAAAAGTACCTAATGGGTTTGCTGATAATTCGAAGGACCGTCAGTCTAAGACTGGAAAGTAACTCAATAAATGTGTGATAGAAGAGGTAGACACCAGAGAGAAATGCGTGTATTGGTTCAATTGTAAAGAAACGTGTATTATGTAATAGCGGATGTGAACATGAACTGCTCAAATTTATGAGTTGCGTTCCAACCTACCTACACCTAATCTATGGCCATAGTAGAAAAAAAGACTTTGAGCTGACCTTGATTGCGGTGGTGAAGGTGGTGTTCTAATTATTTCTCAATGTCCAGAAAGCTTCAATAGGGTGCGGGCGGCTCCACAATGCGGTTCCCCAGGGTAGACGAGGGGGCGGCAGGCGGCCTTCCTATTCCCAATTGAACAGAGCGGAAATTCTACTGTTCCTGAAGGAAAACTACGGGGGCAACCTTCAGTGATTTTATTAGTGAGATTTTGAACTGCAGGAACGCAAATACGTTGAAGGCGGAAAAAGGGAATTTCAACAGGTGTGAGAAATTGAACGATTGCAAGCAACTTGGGTAGTAACCAATCATTAAATCATATTCATAATGGCGAAAAATCTACAGATCTACAGAAATATTCTCTGTTCTCCCTGATTCCAATATGCCAGGCACTCCTAGTGGGATTTTCCAACATAATGCGGTAGACCTCAGAAGTCCAGGTGTGGCAGAAATGAAGTGGTGATGTGATGAAATCCAGGATGGGGCAAAACAGTTTACGTAAACTTATTACAGTCATCATAGTTCACCTAATGAATCCAAGACCTAATTCAAAATAGAGAAATAATTAAAATCAACGCGGGAACTACATAGGTCACACTACGGGGGGACTACATAGGTATAAAATTGAATCCATACAGGCAATTAGAGAAGGGGGTTGGCACCGCTGTTCCAACGGACTCACGGGCTCATGAAATTGCGTCGTTCATATCAGTGATAATGATAAGATGATTGCGGTGCGCCTTCCAACAAATTCGGATTCATAATATAAGTAAATCATGTCGCGGAATTATATTCATTTATTACAAGTGCGTTTAATAGTTGAAATCAACAACGAAATGCTACTTTCAATAATAATCAGGTGTAATAACGGAATCAACGAACGTCAACAATGAACAACATTAAACAACGGAGGTATACGATCATCAGTAAGGAATAACAAAACAAGTAAGGGAAAATATTGTGTAAGGTTGAGCGGCGGAAATTTTAGAAACTCAAACATCCCCCACCCCACCCCCAAATTTACGCCATGTTACAAGAAATTGACTGATTTTCCGGATTGATTTTCCGAGCTACAGTCCGTCAAACCTTAGGTAGACCATGATTTGTAGGTAGGCCATGTTTGTTATCCTGAATTTGTTGAGTTTTTACAAAGATTTCACTGGGCAATTCTGGAACGTCTTCCCTATTTTGATTTCTTCTTTTTGCGATTCGTTCGTTTAGAGCTTGAGTTTTCTCTTTGATCTCATCGTAAATCAATTTTACTTTGTCCCAGTGTTTATCAATAAAATGTGTCATTACGTTTTTCTCTAAGTCGGCTTTCAGCAAACGATCGCTCTCAACGTGACCATTTATTACTTCGAACGGCGATAGTTTTGTTACAGGGTAGATACTACTTATCCACAGGAAGTATAGGCATAATTAACCTTATTTTTGATACTATCATTCTATTTTATAATGTTACGCATTCAATTAAACCCCAGTGGAACCTTTCTAATAATATATTTGAATTTGGGTCTTGGGAATAAAATAATGTAATGACATTGTTTCCTGTGGGTCTCTAGTATTTCTTTAATTTATGAGCTTACGCCATTATTGGCAACGATAATTTTCGGTATTTCGTGGTAGGAAAAAACATTTTGGAGGTCTCCTACTGTGTCAACACTATTGGATGATTATAAAATATGGGTTTCGGCATATTTCGAAAATTAATCTATGTCAGTGAAAAATTTGGATTCTCTTTCTCGGATTTTTTCGGAGATAATTTTTCGATGTGCAGGACTTTGAATGGTATGGAAGGAACGGGGGCACTTTCACACAATATAAAGAGGAAAAAAATTATTGAAAATGCTGGTAGTTGCCCTTACAGGACAGAAGCACGTCCTCGTAGGACAACGGGACATGTCACGCAAAAACAGGACTGTCCTGTTCAAAACAGAATGTCTGGTCACCTTACCTATCTATATATATATAGAAGATCCTATTCTGCGATAGTTCCCGTTTTTCTGGCAAAGATCTAGTGCATATGAAGAGAAAACGGATGAACGTTCCGCGATCGAGTGGTCTGTCGATTCATTGAAATTATATGCATCATTAAAAAACTGCTTACTCTCTTTAGCGAATTTTCAAAATAAAAATAAGCTTTTGCAATGGCTCCAAAAATTTTAAAAATTATATTTTCTGAAATTTTCTTTATGGAAATTCGTTTTGAGGCATTTTGATACTATTTCTGGAGTTTAACGCTTTTTAAAATTTGTTTCAGAAACTCTGATTCTATGAAATTTCACCCATGGTTTTTTTTACGTATCAAGTACGTTAACCAAGTATTACAATTTTGTTGACTACAAGTATTACTTTTGTTGACTACAAAAGTGCATTATTGAAAATGACAAACCAATAGTTGACCAATCATTCTTGGGACCTCAATTAATTGTATTGTTCCTGCATTCAATTCAACCTTATAGCGGTTGAGCAAACGTAATGTCCTTACACAATTTGTTTTTACTTATAAGACATAATTTCTGAAAATTACATTTTGACAACTCTTGCAAAAAAACCCATAAACTAATAAATTCTAAATCCTCCACACTATTAACACAATCCATTGACCTGTACAATCCTGTTATGGACACGGGGAAGGTACAAGCTAAATCTAACTTTGTAGGCGATTAATTTTTCAATGAAATAAGACGTATACGGTATTAAATCTAAAGGGTTATTTCCTTCTTTCTTTAACGATTTGATACGAAAAAATCTTGGAAAATGTCGGGAAAATCACCCTGGAACGTTTCGCATTTTGACAGTCTCCAGAGAGATTGCGAATTTGGTTACAGTCTCAGTGGATTTAGATTCTAATCGCCTAGTTTAAAGTTTTGATATCGAAATACCTCGGAAAAAACCAAGAGAAATTTGCACTGCGGATCATACCTACTGAATTTCGCCAGTCTTCCTAAATGAGGTTGAAATTGATGACCGAGCTGAGAACTTTGATACGAAAAATCTTGGAAAACCCCGGGAAAATCACCCTGGAACATTCCGCATTTTGACAGTCTCTAGAAAGAATGCGGAGTCGGTGACTGTCTCAGTGGATTCAGATTCTACACGCCTAGTTTATTTAGAATTTTGATACAAAAATAACTCGAGATATTCAGGATCTTCCTGAATTTTGTCAGACTCTCTAATGAGGGCGAATCCTTTCATGTTTATGTTGTCACGCTTAATGACGTTGTGATGTTCATTTATTTAATGCATCTTCAAATTGAATTCGTCCTTTTACAAAATGAATTCGTCTTTTTACAAAATGAATTCGTCCTTTTACAAAATTAATTCGTCCTTTTTCAAAATGATTTCGTCCTTCATAAAGAGGGACCAAATCTTGAAGGTATCTTAGTAACGGCGGTGTCTGGGACTCGGGGAAACGGTGGCGGTCGGAATGCAGTCTTTATGCAAGTGCGCGAAAATCTTCACCCCTGCCATCTACCTACGCACATCAGACACAAATTACTGAAGGCACCAACTTTGTAATGCATATGCTTTCCCTCGTGTGTAGAGCAGCGTCAGAGCAGTCTCTGCATTGGGGGGGGGGGGGGGGGGGAGAAATGCAGCAAATTATTACACATAAATTTATTATTTCTGTATTGTATAGCTCTCCACGCAGAACACCTGTCTATATTATTAAACGAATCATTAGGTAGGTATTTAATGTGTCTGCATAGGTGTAGACGCCTACTGAAGAGAAATGAATAAAATTAAATAACCCACCTAAACTTTTTTTACACGAGCTGTGATGATGCAGTGACGTTAAAAGTTACCTTAAAAGCTTCCGAGATCTCGATTTTTCAATATTTCGGCCCTTGATTACTACCCTTTATGGTTCATAAAAATTGATGCCACTGTTACTGGCTTATCCTCTGCCAATTTATGATTTTTCAGCCAAATTTCATAAGCTTTGGTCGAGTAGTTTTGGAGAAAAGCTTTGGACAGCGTTCGGTAGACTGACGGATTTTTTTTTTAAGAGTCAACGCATTTTCAAACGTAAACCATCAAATTTTGAGGGGGAACACAGGTCGATTAAAAAGTTCCATTATTGAAAATAATGAACCAAAACTCTAAAATTCGTGGCTTTGTATGAATTTCTTGCAAACGTTTTGCAAAGTTCTTGTGCCAATTCCTTATTGAGAAGAGTCACGTCCACCCGTGATCTCGGGGTACTTTTAGACACCCAGCTCACTTTCACTGAACACATCACATTGACTTCTTCCCGAGCAATGCGCGCTTTGGGTTTCGTGAAAAGGAATACGAGGGAGTTCACCCACGTCTCTGCTATAACCGCTCTTTACAATTCTCTGGTTGTCCCTCTAATGGAGTACTCTTCTGTGATCTGGAGCCCATTCTATAATTGCCATATTGACCAGCTAGAGAGGGTTCATCGCCTCTTCCTCCTTTACGTGGCATTTAAGCTTCATATACCATTTGACTCTTTAAATTATGAGGCTATTAATGAGCACTGCGGCACTTTACCCCCTCGAGTTAGAAGACAGCTAGTCGACATTTCATTTTTATACAACATCCTCAATGGTCGCGTCGATTCTCCCCACCTTCTGGAAATGGTGAATTTGTTGGTGCCCCGTTCCGCCTCACGATCCAACAGCTTATTTTGGACACCTTTCTCGCCGACAAACTATATGTACCACCGCCCCCTATCTAGACTCCCACGAACAGCCAACAACCTTCCAAATGAATATCCAGATGTCGACTTTTTCAACACCTCATTAGCCTCGCTTCGCTCGACAGTGAAAAACTTATGTGGAACCACCCTTAACTTTGGACAATAAACTTTTTTTTTCCATCTATTTTCAATTCTACGTCCGCGTATTTTCTATTTACGCTATGTATTTTGAATTTATACATTTGTTATATATTTTTCTCCTCATGTATTGGGCTTGCCCGTATTATTGAAATAAATAAATAAATTAATTAATTAATAAACATTGTAAATTCCTTCAATTGCATCTTGATCAACTATGCAAACCAATGCAGTAAACTATTATTCTTCGATAAAGGAAAAGGAATCTGCATATCATTTTCTGGTTGCCTTCGAGATTTGGTCCCTCTTTTTGAAGGACGAATTCGTTTTGTAAAAGGACGAATTCATTTTGAAAAAGGACGAATTCAATTTGAAAAAGCTATATATTCGCAATACCAACTCAGAAAAACACCAAAAAAGGATAGGTACGTAAATGATTATACGGGCTTTCCCAATTATAATGAACAGAAATGGTTTTAGTAACTCATGCTTGGAGTAAGGCCCTGAAACAATGAGATTCGTCTTCGTAATTTAGTCCCTAGCAGAGTTTTATAACTTGTAGGCGAAATTAATTCTTGTTCCTTAGGTTTACCACTAAATCAAGCTGAATTGAATACGTGGAACTCCCAAAATTCACCTTGATTACTGGAATACTCTCACCCTTTTCACCCTGAACCGTACATTTCCATACGGGTTTTTTGTTGTTTTTCGCAAGTTAATAAACTATGTTCCGTGTATTTGATTTTCAGAAGGACGTATAAAAAAGGGGTTAGGGAAAGCAAAATGGGAATGAATAAAACAGTGAGTGATATGATTAATACCGCCCCGGCAGAGCGGTTTATTTTTATAATATTTAAGGAGATTGGTGCGAGCGGGCACGTAATAAACTAGCGGGGGAGTTTATGGGTTGGGGTGAAGCGAAGGAAATCTCGTTAGAGTGGTCGAAATAGCAAATTGAATTGAACTCTGTTTTTTTCTTTTTTTTTTTTGTGTGCATCATCACCAGGGTTGTTCGGAGGGGTGAGGCAGAGCCGTATGGGGGAAAAAGGAAACGTATGGGGACCCATCTGCTGTTCTCTTTTTACCTTCATCTTATTGAAGTGGGTTTGGTTTAATGGGTTCGCGGCTTTTTGGTGTCAATTCAACTAAGGTTACGAACGCTTTGTGATCAATTTTGACAAACGCCATACTTCTGTTCACACAAAAGTTGGTCCACGTAGTAGTAACGTGGTATCAAATGGACTATTGACCGAATCAGCTAGTTCAGAGCAGCAAAGCGTTAGCAGTTTTCGTCACTAGAAAACCTATTTATGAAGTTACTTTATTATCTTATGAATGAGCACAATTGAGAATACTTGTGCGAAATGCGCTGAATAGATTTTTGAAGAAGAAGAAAATACCACACTTAGGGTTTACCAGAATTAATGTTTCTTGCAATTTTGGTAGATAGGCAACTTTGCGTGCTCTCGGAACGGGTTGCGCGCGTTCAAAAAAGTCGAGTGAGGGGTTGTAAATTATTGAAGTTTTGCTTAGAATCCAAATATGCATGAAAAATGGGGGTTTCATTCGAAAAAAAAGAAAAAAATTAGGTAGGTGTTGATTGCGCATGACTGCGCAATTGCGCAATGGGGTAATATTTGAGGTCTTTGAGAAAAAAAATCATGAAGAAAAATATATATATATATTTGTTGAGGTAATAAGTTGATTTGATAAGTAACCAGACTGGATTACTACCTGGGTATTTCATTAACCAAAAGAAAAACGCTGCAAATTATTTCACAAAGGTTTATTATTTTTTCAATTGAGTATGATCGTAGTTTTAGTTGGCTTGCGTACGTCATAAGTTCCGTCCAGACTCTTCGGCGTGTCCTATTTCGAGTTGCCACAACCTATACGTCTATAGTTATTTACGCATGTTTATATTTCTCGATTTGAGCTCCTATCTATTCAAATAATTATTGCCTTAATAATATCATTATCTAACGAAAAGTCGAGAGGATATGTTATTAAATATGCGTAGGCAAAGCATTGGTATTAACACACAAATATGACCTAGAAAAAAACATATATTCATGCCTCGAAGGAACATGAAATTCGAAAGCAATACAAGTGTAGGAAGTTTTCCACACCACCCTGGAGGTACTCCCTAGGTCTCGTTACCTCACAACCGGAGGTTCACCACTAACACTCAAAATCCTCGAAAAAGACACTTTTTCACCTCATACAGACACTTTTTTGGCTCATAGCACCCATGGGTGTGGAGTGATCGAGCTGGCGAGAAGTTAGGACCAACTAGACCCCAAGTGGAGTCTATGTGCGAAAGAACGGATTTTTCAAGTCAATTCTAAGGCCTTTTATGGCCCGGACGGCGGACGGCGAACGGCGGACGGACATTGCAAATTTGGATTCTACGCACTTTGAAACGTTAACCCAAGTTTGAGGGGGGGGGGGGGGGTTATAAACATTTTTGCTATACGATCACATAGGCTTATTATTGAAAATAATAAACCAAAATGAAGGTGAATGTGTTTTTGATCGTACGAAAAAAAAAAAAAAAAAAGGTCCAGTCATGCGACATGATCGTATGAACGAATTTTCGAAAATTATCGAATCGTATACTGTTACATTGTTTCGAAATTTGAGGTTTTTGAGAGCAGAAAAATGTTCAACTATTAAGTTATTTTATGGAAAAACCGTATTCTAAATAATACTCTCCTATTCAAATAGAGGTTTTGAATTTTTGGGTTTTATTGCAGTTTTTATCGATTTTTTTAAAGCGAATTTGTGATTATCCTGTTAAGCGGGCCATCCACGATCGCTCTAAACGGCCCCGCGCCACGCCAAGCAGCGCCAACCGCTATTTTTCTACCGCTCCATTTTGGTAGGACATCACGAACGTGCCACGCCAGTCACTCCACGTGAACGGGAAGCTATCGCCATGGACTATCAACACTTCATGTGTGTGGCGATGTTTATATGTGAAAGGAAGGCAACCGAAAAATAAGTTTGTTTCAATTGAGGACTTTGAATGAAAAGAAATTGTCAATTACCAATTTTATGGCAAAAAAAAAAAAAAAAAAAAAAAAAAATTCTAAATATTAATCTGCGATTCGAAAAAAGATTTTTAGAGTTTTCAGGTTTTATTGCAGTTTTTATGGAATTATTAGCAAATTTTAATGAATTTTAAGTACATTTTTCAGCGTAATTCTGTACACAAATTTTTGAATATTCTACTTTATAGTTAATAAACTTTATTTGGGCGATATTCTTCCAAAAAATATAAATTTAAAGATTTTAGCCGTTTTTAGCCAATTTTAGTGATTTTTTAAAGTACATTTCGTGAAATTTTACCAATTTAATGCTCAAATAGTTCTGGCCAACGAACTCATTCTTTTGTTTGGAAAGCTTGATTTTTTCGCGCAAGAACGGAATTTTTATCTCAATCCTAAGGAGAGCTTCTGCCTTTTTCGAAACTACAAAAGAAAATGATTAATTTCGGATGTTTGCAACGTTGGCAAGGAATTTACGTAACTTTGGCTATCGCTTCAACGTCTAATATTTAGGGTTGGAGGATCGTAAGCACCTAACAGGTTACTATGGGCTTTTTCTGATTGGTGAAGCATTCTCTTGTTGTCGTTGGGCCTCATTTTTTTCAAGAGTTTATTGCCAGAACAATCATCAAAAGTTGAATGATGGGTAAGCTATTTGGGTAAGATGATTATAGGAAGATCATCGGCAGACCGAACCACGGAGGCTCAATGGTTGTTCACACTCATGTTGAGTGGAGTTTCTGCTTTCCCCACGTAAAAGGCAGGAAACTCTTTTCAAACCAACTCATACACACACAAAGGTGTCTGGCTTCTGCTGATCCTTCGCATATGTATAAGTTGGGATTGTTCGGTGACTTGAAAACTTCCTCCTTAATAACTATAGGGCAAACTTTGCAGCGGCGCTTCTTATATGGGTGCAATCCTTTGCTTGGAGCTGGTTCTGGTCTATCAGATCGCCGATGTGTTAGGATGTCTCCAAGTGAGGATGCCTGACGATAGGTGAGTTTAGGTGCTTCAGGAAAGACATTTCTTGTTATGGGGTGGGAGGATAAAATTGGGTGGAGATCCTTCAACATTTTGTTTAGGCTCTCAATTCCAAAAAAGAATGTAGTTGTCAATTGGACCTTCTCACTTTTATTGCGAATTGCCGGTCGGTAGCCTACATGAGGAGGGATAATCCTCTTCTTCACTAAACTTGCAGGATTTCCTCACGTGAGAAGTTTGTTGGATAAATACTGCAGGTATTTCTCTTTTTCTCCTTGTTCACTACAGATCCGGTGTCCTCTTATTTACAGAGCTCTTGGAATTGATTGTTTTGTGTGGCGTGGGGGCAGGTTTCGAAATGTAAGTATAATTAATTGTTGGTAGGTTTGATTTGGACTGAGGTAGCAAGCCGGTGATCAGTCAGTTGGATGATTATGTCGAGGAATGTGGCACTTGTTGAATATGTCCATATAAATTTGGCAGTGAATTTCAAATTTAAATCATTTAGACATTTTTCCAGTGTTTCTTTTCCGTGAGTCCGAATGAAGAATATGTCATCAATAAATCTTTTCCAAAGATGTGGTTTATGAGTTTGTGTCGAAATAAAGCTTTTATCCAAATGTGCCATGAAGAGATTTGCATATGATGGAGCCATTCTGGTTCCCATAGCCGTACCTGTCATTTGAAGGTACAATCGATTTCCAAATTTGAAAACATTTTTGGTTAGAACGAAATTTGTTAACATCAATAAAAATGAAGTTGTTGGTTTTTGGGGGAGAGTTCTTTGATC
Source organism: Adelphocoris suturalis (assembly GCA_030762985.1). Lineage (NCBI taxonomy): Eukaryota > Metazoa > Arthropoda > Insecta > Hemiptera > Miridae > Adelphocoris > Adelphocoris suturalis. The sequence continues at coordinate 16,135,743 of CM061045.1, read as the reverse complement.
CAAAAAATGTCTAACCGCTGCTAAGCCTTCGTCTTGGGGGATTTCAGTATACAGTGAGCATACATCTACTGTTACTAAGAGGATAGGGTGTTCATTATGAGCTGACAGCTGCTGCTCTTCAAGGATGGTCAGGAAGTCGTAGGTGTCTTTCACATATGATTGTTGCGTCTTCAAAAGTGGTTGTAGGTGAAAGTCCACGTACGCCAATATTCGCTCAGTGACGCTATCAAAGCTAGACACAATCGGACGTCCTGGGGGTAAACGGTCTGGAAGAGAGAACTCCTTATGTATTTTTGGGAGTAAGTAGAATTCTGAAAGTATAGGTGTTTTGGGGACAAATGATTCTACATCTGCTGACAGTCCTTTTGCTCGTTTGTTCCACTTGGTGTACCCTCTTATTTCCTTTGCAAATCTTTGTGTGGGTTCACTATCAAGTTGCTTGTAAAATTGTACGTCGTTGAGTTGGCGCAGAGTTTCCCTTTGATAGTCTACTGCATTCATCACGACTACAGTTGATCCCTTGTCTGCTGGCATTACTTGTATGTTTTCGTCTCTTTTGATGGTTCCTAAAGCTCTGTGTTCATCTGCTGTCAAGTTGTCTTTTGGAGTCAGGTAGTTGAGGAAAGATGATTTTGATCTTTTCTGCAACAATTGATTTATGAATTTCTCCAATATATATGTATATGTATATATGTCCCTGGATCCTTGAAAATAATCCAAATTGTCGCACATCTTCGTGATCTTTGGTCCAACTGAGAATTTTATAGTTGTCCTGCGTTTTTCTTGTAAGAAAGAATAAAGGGGCGGTAGTTTGAGAAAAATCTTTAATAAAGGTACGAAAAAAGGAGGCGAGACCTAAAAATTGACGAAGCTCACAAATAATTTTTGGGGGTGGAAGTTTAGTCAAGGATTCTATTTTGGAGGCATAAGGACTAAACATTCGCATTGAACCCATTTATCACATAATTATGCGAATCTTTTTCAGCAAAAATTAATGAAATTTAAGTACATTTTCAGCACACTTTTCATCAAAAATTTTTAGTGTTCTAGTGGATTGTTGATAGACTTCTTTTGTCTAAAATTCTGTTGAAAAATATAAATGTACACATTTTTAGCCGCTTTTAGCCATTTTTAGTGATTTTTTTAATGCACATTTTTAGCGCAGTTTCTTTTAAAAAAATGAAAAATCAGCTACTGTGTTCACTTTGTCCGTTGATGTATATACATATGTATGTCCTCTTAAAATCGTTTTGAATGCCACTTTCCGACGTCCGATTTTAATGAAAGTTGGTATAGCTGTAATCTGTAAAATGTCGAGGATAGAATGTAGGGGAACGGGGGAATTTGGTAGACTGAGGCAAGGACAAACTGAAACACCATTTGAATTCATGCCCGCAATGTTAGCGATAAGTTAGCACGTAAGAAATTCAAAAAAAACTACAAAAAAAGGACAAGTTTTTAGTTAAAACATCTCACGGACACTTTTTCAAACTACCCACGAGCATGTTTAATCCTAAAACCACTAAGCATGATAAATGTATTCTTATTTTTCGTCAAATCTTGGAAACTACCTTAGAACTAAAGGCTTCCTCTGTATTTTCAAAACCCAAAAATCAAAGAACTCAACAACCTACAATCAACACCTCTAAAATCAGTCCGGTATAGGAATACTTTTTCGTACGTTGAAAATCATCGTCCATAAAGAAAAAGTGCTAGGTTTCAAAAAATGTCGATATTTAATAACACAGTCTGGCTATAACTCTGATCTTCCACAATTTAATTTTGAACATACTATTAGGACTTGACTTTTGTTACATTGTGAAAATGTTAGAAAATGACCCTATTGTGTCATCGACTTGCAACAGTCCATGGGGAACAAATGAAATCAAGGGTTGTATACCCAAAACTATGAGAACATCAGTTGCATTTGCTGGAAACTGCATATAAAGACAAAGTTATTTTTAGGTAATACGAAATACAGAACCTAAATTTAAAGTAGCCACTACAGGTTTGAAACAGATGTAGACCTAATCACTAGCGAACCCCAAATTACCTACAATGTATAGGTCAAAAGGAAAATTAAAATCCATTACCAGGCGACTGGGTACAAATAGTTTTTAAACTGCATTCGTCCAACAAAGTTTCTTTTTTTTCCAATTTCTTCGTAGGTAGGAACGTGAAATCGCGGTTTTTTTAATCCTTCAGCGGAGTACAGAACAAATAAAATATTGTGAGGCATAACGACCAAAAAGTGCCAACATTTTCGAAACAACCAAATATTTTCTTTTAAAATCGCCTCAAATAAAACGTTATTGTCTTTAATAAGTTAGAATGTTATAAACGCAAATAAAATCAAGTAAGGAAGCGTCATACTTTCAGCCTTATTTACCCATACAACTCATCATCCACTCCTTACCCTTAAAAAATTAGGCTGCTAAATTTATGACATTTTCAGTCACAATCAACAAGTGCTCGACTTAATATTTCCTGTGTTAAAAATTTGATAAGATATAAAACTTCTGGCCACACGTTGGAACTCATCCTTTCGTTTGGAAAGCTTGATTGATGATTTTTAAACGTTTATGAAGCCCCTTGCCTTTTGGAATATTTCCTCTCATCTCAATCCTAAGCACTAGAACGCTAACGAAAATTATATTATTTTCTGTGTATGTAGAGCTGCAAGAGGGTACTGTTAAGGGGATTCATCACACTGGTAGGATAATCGTCATATAAGAAATTATATACAATTGAGGCACAATGAAACATACTGGGGCACCTTGAAACGTTTCAATGATCCCCTTTTCTTATAAACAGCCCCAGTCGCCTATAGTATATTCCATAACAGATTGTAAACAAAATATATAAACCATACAGCCTAATCTACACATGAATCTGATTCAAAACATCAGTAGCATGAAATGAAAATAGTTTTTACTTATTCCTGATTCCAAAATTTTGTTGACTATGAGCAGATCTGACTTTTTACTATTGCTTTCCAAGGAAGACTAGAATTTTCCTAGGCACAAGGGCGTTGGGTGAAAGAGGGGCTACTGTAGTCGCACTCTGGTGTTTGCTCCTTCAATTAACTCCCTCTCATATTTGAATTATACACTTGTTTGTGCCCCATGTACCAATGAGCCCCCCGTTCCCCCTATTAGGGGCCGCTACAGTTTGAGAGGTGATTAATCAGCGGAGTGAACTCCAAAGCCATTTTGTCTACTATTAAACGCAGGAAGCGTCTATTTCACGAGGATATCCTTACAAGAAAATGCGCAATCATGTGACTGTGTTGATAAGATACTGGCCAACGAACTCATCCTTTCGTTTGGAAAGCTTACGTTATGTTTAAATTAAAAAACGGAATTTGTATCTCAATCCTAAGGAACGTTATAGTCTGCAATGTCATATATATATATTCATTGTATATATATATTTATAAATATATATATATATATTTTTATTTATTTATTTATTTCATTTATTTGTCGTCACAATAAATTGTTTGACAATTGTCAGCACTTAACGTAGAATTAAAAAAAATTGTTATAATAATTTCAAAAAACTAAGCTAAAAATGAAATTGAGACCACTAAGCAAAGATGCTGGTCACAGGCATCCATCCACCCAAAACGGCGGCCCGGCCGAGGCGTCCCGGCCGAGCCCGGACCCGACCCACCATGGCGGCCTCCCGAGGGTGCACATCCATTTCTGAAAGAGCACCCTTAAACACGATCAACAGGCAAATCGCATCAGGAAGGATGCACCAGGCGAGACCGCCCCCGGGTCAGACCGAGAGTCCCCCACCGAACCACCAAGCGAACAAAACAGATACACGCACACTATAAATTACACACATACCTAACAATCATTCATTCAGTTAAAAGATTTATAAATTAACAAAGATGTATAAAAAAATATCAATAATAATTATTATGTACACTACATCTAAGTTAAAAGGAAGAAAACAACAACAACAATGCTCAACAAATTATCACAGTGTGGTCATAACTAGGATCTAGCTCGAGTACTTTTATCAAAATTCCTCGGCTGCTGACATAAAGAACAACTAATGGCTATAATAAATACTGAATCAAGAAAGATCAAGCGTAAGGGGTTACAATGTCCTAGCGTCAAAATTCAATAGAAAAAAAATCAGAAACTGTATAGAGTTCCGAAGCAATTAATAATTTTTCCGTAGCTCTCTTGAAGGCCGACGGAGTCAATTTTGATATAGAGCCAGGCAGGTGATTAAAAAGTCGCGGACCAACTTGTAGTGGGTTTCCAGTCATAGATGCAGAGAGTCTTACGGGAGGAGGACACAATACCTCTCTACTCCTTGTGCACGTCAGATCCCTTGGTGAAACTTGATAAACTTTTTTTGACGTATAACAAACATTGGTGCACGTAGAGGGCAGGCATAGTTGGCTCTCACGGCCTCCGAGTCGGAAAATAACACGAATTGCTCGTTTCTGCTGTTTGAAAACTACCTCACTCTGAGAGAAGTTGCCCCATAAGAGAATACAATAATTAAGCCTGCCTAAGAAACTGGCAAAGTATACAGTTCTAATAATATAAAATGAAACTGAGCACTTCAATCGACGTAACATAAAGTTACAAGACGCCAACTCAGCTAATAAATGCTCAACATGAGCTACCCAAGAAAGTCGGTTGTCAATAGTCAACCCCAGAAAACCAACTCTCTTATGACAACCACCACCAAGACCGAAAGTCAGCTCATGCGTTTTTTCATGGTTGAGAACCAAAGCATTAGACTCACACCATCGTTTAATAATGAGAGTAGATCTATCAGAATTTACGTCAGTCTGGTCAGGATCAGAGCCAGTGATAAGTGAGGTGATATCATCCGCGAAAAGAAATAGTTCAGCGCCATGTACAGATTGAAAAGCCAAATCATTAATGAAAATAATGAACAAACAAGGCCCCAAAACTGAGCCTTGTTTCACTCCACATGGAATAGGGACAGCCTCTGATGAGGAGCAGTTATGAACAGTGACCTGGTGCCACCCCTCCAAATAGGATTTGAAGAAATTACAGGAAGTCGCGTCCAAGCCATAGTGCTTCAGTTTCCTCAACAGAATATCGTGCGGTACTAGATCAAAAGCCTTGGTTAAGTCATACAATTTCAGCATGGCTAAGTCTCTCCTTTCAATAGCTTCAAAAACGTTAACAATCAGAGAAGATGCCGCAGATGAAGTGCTCATACCACTACGAAATCCAAAGTGTCTGGGATGAAGCAGTGATGAACTCTCAAAATAAACTTTAAGCCTTCTCAGAACCAGATGTTCAATAATCTTCACAAATAGTGGAAGTTTAGATATTGGTCTAAAGTCATCATAATTTGCGCATTTGCCCTTTTTTGGTATTGGTGTAATGAGCGACCACTTCAGAGAATTAGGAAAAGTCCCAGATGAAAAACATAGATTTGTCAGATAGGTAATAGGTTCAATCAAAAATACCGAAACCCTCTTAATAACTTCGGTGTTAAGACCAAAAAAGTCAGTGGACTTGCTGGATTTCATCAAACAGATCACTTCGTAAACCTCTTCAACCATAGCATGGCGGAGAACAAACCTATCGGTGCAGCCAGGTGCCGACTCTAGAAAACGGGAGACCTCAGGAAGAGACATCGAGGATTCTTCTGTATATTTTTTAAACTGCTGAAAATGTATCACTGAAACCACAAGAAGTCAAACTTGAATCAGGAGAAACAGTAGACCGAGCCCTCAAGGCTGGCTCCTTTCTGATAATATCCCACGAAGCCTTAGTTTTATTTGCAGCGGAGTTTATATAGGCATCATTTTCACTACACCTGAAACGATTAAGTGCTGATCTGTAAGCGATACGGCATAATCTTGCCCGTTCACAAAACTCGATTCTACGAGTAGACGAAGCCAAATCTTTGAATGTGATATAACGTTGGTGGAGAACCACAAGGTCTGGGTTCTTTTGCTTTTTCTGTGGTGGTTGACCAAATTTGCGCATACACAAACTCCAAGGACATGCTATGTCCAAGCTCCTTATAGACGTTTCCAAGAAGAGATCAACTGCCACATTTACATCATCAGAAGCATACACGTGAAACCAAGTCACATTCGCCAACAGTTTCAATAAATGAACAATATTTTCCTCCTTCATTTTCCTATGAACAGCTAAAGAGGAAGGAACAGTTGGTGGGGATATGAAGAGCTTGAGCTCTATCGCTTGGTGATCCGAAAAACCCAATTCGCTGACCAAGGGTTCATACCAGGACTCATCTAAGTTCGTGATCATCACGTCAAGACAAGCCGGTGCACCCGATTGGAGACCGCAGGGTCTTCTTGTTACCTCGTCAAGTGTAATATGAAGCCCAAAATTTTCCATTAAAGTAATAAATTTGGCCTTTGTGTTAACCAAAATGGGATTGGATGTATATTCAAAATGAATATTAAGGTCACCCATTATGACCACCATTTTGTTCAAGTTTGAAATATAGGTCATAAGACGATCGAAACATCCGAGAAAATCATCGAAGTTAGATAATTGTGGTGGTCTATAAATACAACAAACAACCATATTAAGTGACCTTACGTTGATGGCTGAAATTTCACATATGGATTGCAGCGAGAGATCACATAAAACTTGTAATTCAGTGAAATCGCAGTCTTCCCGTATAAAAATCGAAGTTCCACCCCCATTCTTCGTAACCCTCGAATAAGAGGATGCTAGACGGAAACCATCGGGAGCGTAAAAGCTGATCTCATCATTACAACATAAATGCTCTGATATACCAAGTATCAACGTGTCTGGACGGTCAAGTAAGCAGAAATTAATATCATGCAACTTGGACTTTAAACCATTAACATTTGCATGCAATAAAGTCGTATATTTTAATATCGGTTTTCTGGATATGGAATTGTGAGAATTTTAATGCGCCATCAAGGAAGAGCCATAATCGCACCTTGAGGGCGCCTGAAATAAACCTTTTCACAAGAACCCCTACAGGCCAGAATTCAGGAACCATTATTGATTGCTGGAACGATCTGTCAAGGCACACCTTAAAGCTGTCATAGTAGCCCTTGCTGTCCAGATTTTCTATGACAACGTCGGCCCCTGGCAACTTGGTATCTATATAATGTTTGACAACAGATGAGTCGGTGCCCTTTTTGATTTTCCCTACAAAAATCCACGTCCGCTGGGGTCCTGCAGAAAGCTCTTCATCGCTCCCAGTGTAAACAGATGAACTTCCTATTATGCCTCTATTACGTTTCTTATGTCCATTAGTGACCACAGACCAATTACTGTCGTCTTTAGGTACGGAACCAGTAGAATTACCGTCTACTACTTGATTGTCTTCAAAACCGGGGCGTTTTGCGCCTGAAATGGGGTGATGCAAAACCTGCACTACAGATCTGTCGCTCTCAGTAGTATCAGATGTCGAAGTTGAAACTTCCTTGATTGAGGAATTGTCATTCTTATCATGGATACTATCCACAGTCACGGTGTTATCATTGATACCACGATCGCCGATTTTCGGTGATTCCTCAGTTTGTTTGAGTAAAGCCGGAACTTTTTTAATCAAACTAGAGGCTAATTGTTTACCCGCATAAGCTCTTGTAGTAGGACGATTCGTAGTGGGGATAATTACAGTAGTTTGTTTGTCAACTGATTCGGTAGTTTTCTTATTGATCGTTTCGGAATGTTTGCTTGCGCCGGTTTTCGGGGTTTCCTCCAACTTGCGCGGATTATGTACCGGTTTTTTAGGATCTGGCGGTCTAACAAGCGGATTGTGAGTTTTCAACATCTTGGACAGCTCAAGAATTTCAGTGGTGATGACGGAAATCATAGGCATCAAATCACAGTTTCCAGTGGAACGCATTTTAGACAGGTTAGTGTCACAAGTCAAACAAATCCATTTGAATTTATTACCAAGACCCAGAAATGTTTCTAGTTCAATAGCTGTTGTATTTGTGCATGATGTATGAAACAGGTAACCACACATTCCATCACATTGCAAAAATGATTCGTCCGGGCTGATATCAACCCTGCATTGTGGGCACAAGGAGGGCCTCATAGCCGTCATTTCCGAGGAGTAAATACAAATACTAATGAATAAGTTATACTTACAACTTAGCCATTGGAAGAAACAACACTACTGAGCACAAAATAACTCGAAAGTTAGACGAATTGCACCAAAAAATTTACAATTAAATGAATAAATTACGGAGAGGTGTTATCACAGGCGTTATCACGCGATATATATATATATATATATATATATATATATATATATATATATATATATATATATATATATATATATATATATATATATATATATATATATATATATATATATATATATATATATATAGGATCAATGAGGCCTCCTGGTCTCAATCTAAATGATTGAGATGCACTGAACCAAAAGTAATGAAGCCATACATGCTTACATGGATACAAGCTTCCAAGAAACAAGAAACACTCCAAGTCCCATTGTTCAGAAAAAACCATTACTCTTCTACTTTTGAAAAAGATTTACTCGAAATATCAAATCACTCTTTCACCTTTATACTTGTCAAATTTCTATCATTTAAGTTCATGTAATATATATATATATATCATTTCAGCCTATAACGTCAAAAATAAAGCTATTGCAATGGCTCCAAAAATATTAAAATCAAAATTTTAGAAAAATTTCTTCATTGAAATCTGTCTTGGATAAACTGAAACAAAGCTCCAAGTGTATAACTTTTTTCTATATATATATATATATATATATATATATATATATGACACTTTTTTATGTTTTATATATATATATATATATATATATATATATATATATATATATATATATATATATGACACTTTTTTATGTTTTATATATATATATATATAGGTATATATTTATATCTAAGTGTATATATCTTTTCTATGTATATATTTCATTTTTGTCGGAAATTTGCTGAAACCATCTAAAAACTGGGACCACGATTTGTGTCTTGGAATCTCATTTATTGATAAGCCAATCGCATTAAACCAATTTGTCTCCTCATTTCTACGAAAATTCGCTAAAACTGCTCATTATAACGTTATAATTCCTACCCCCTATCGCCGACGATAAAATGTCAAGAAAGAAAATGTTAGCATGGAAAGCATATCATAAAACCATGTTATTACCTTGCTCATCGCGTGTTACAAGCGAGAACTGTGTTTCGTTAAATTATACCTACTTGTTGTTGCAGAATAAAAATTTTAGTGCTATCAAAGTGCTAACATTTGAATACAAATTGTTGGTGGAGTGATAGAAACACTAACTCATGGTTCTTATCGAGATTATGAGCTACAATAGTCTTATCTCAACATCCTTATTCTTATTTATCCTTAGGTATCATTCTATCACTGAAAAATATTATCACTCTTCCTGATCATGAGAAACACGTTCATAGGGATGTTCAAATATAAGGATAGGTACACATAATAACAGATAATTATTTGGAAAAGGAGAATATTATTGATAATAGGAGAAAATTCTGGTAGTTCGACGGGACAACCTACGTTGATACTGAAGAGGTATCAACCCATTAAATTATAAATGATGTAATATGAATGGACTGCAGCTTCATCATAATATATGCAGGTTGAATATTGAAGACACGTAAATTTTTACATATTTTTGTTGTCAAATACATCCGAAGTTTTTACACTAGGATAGTCCTATCTTGCCACCTCAGACTCGGAGAGAGACCGATCAGTGTTTCTCGTACATACATTTTCTCATTCGAAATAATTATATGTAATTATTTGCAGCGTTTTAATTCAAAACTACTACAAAATGTTGTGCGTATATTGTTAGGAACATGTTGATCAACGGGAGAGATGGTGTTTAGCAAAATTTCTCGCAGAGGATCACGGAGCCTCCTTTGAAGTGACAAATGAGCGATAAGGATCAATTACCAAAAGACTGGTGAGACGATTGAAAACAGTTTAGATGATAAAGAGGATAAAGTGAATGAAAATCAAGAGAGAGAAAGCGGAGTTGGGGAAGAGGGATAAGAGATTACGTCGGTCCTTAGAGATAACAGACCTCGCTTTCTGAGTGTCTGAACGTGCCAAGGGCCGGCAGAGTGGGAGTTAATACAATTAGAATCTGGGGAAATCGATTCAGGAGGGGTGAAGACCCCTAGCGGAGTAGCCAATCTAATCCCGCACCCTCAACATCCGTTGCTACAATGTTCTCAGCCTCTTCCACACATCAGTGCTATCTTACTACGAGTAGCTATGTAGTTGGAGTTGACTCTCGATTATTCGTAATGTCGAAAGACATGATTAAAGATCTTTCCCTGACACAAAGGGTGATCAAGTTAAAATGCCTTTGCTCACAAAATTAAAGGTTTATAAACTGGTTTGAGACTCCCAGGACCCATTTCAAACTATCTTACCAACTGAACGTCACAGATATTGTAATATACTGCGATGATTTGTTGCCTTTTTCGTTAACCAGATATTTTCCTTCGTCCACTTCCCTTCGTCCACTTCGACCATAGCTTCCTCACATATCGTAACAAGACCGTATAGAATTAGTTGACGAACTAAATACGGGTCGAAATGATTGATAAGTCTACGTAATAAGAAATTAATGTTTTCGCATGCGCACTGACTTCTATTAATCCAACGGTAATGAAATGTATAGGGTAGAAGCTAGACCGCACAATCCATGAAAATTTCATAAAAATCGGTCCATTACTCTCGGAATTTTGTCTTTCGATCAATTTTAGTTTTGCGAATGCGCTTAAGTTATTACTCCACCAATCGTAATATAATTCATAGGGAATTATCTTGGAACCCATCTAATCCCCGAGTTTGAACAAAATCGGACCAGTAGATGATAAGAGATCGATGTTATAATAAATTAACCTTTGTGGATGCACGCAGTCTGCTATTTATGTGACGACAATGAAAGTTATAGGGGACCATCCCCACAGGGATGGGGGGGGGGGGGGGGCTATTCCGCACAATCTCTCTTTTCATCAAATAGAGTTTCGTGCAAGCGCAATGCTTATTACTCTACCAATCGTGATATAATGTATAGGGCATTTTTCTATAAGATATACCCAATTACCAACCGATTTTGAACGAAATCGGGCCAACAGATGATGAGAAATCGACATTATCAGAAACTCACGTTTGCGCATGCGCACAGGCTACTGTTGATTCTATGGCATTGACAACTATAGGTCACCGTCTAGGAGCTAATCCGCATAGTCTCTGAAAAATTCTTCGGAATCGGACTGAAAATTGGTATAGTTTTGGGCGGGACAAGGATTTTCACAGACAGACAGACTTCAGACATACAGACATACACGGAACCGAAATTGATCAGCAACCCCTGAAACGCAAAAAGCAAGTAATTTTGATTTTGGAGGACAAGATTTTTTCGACTCATACCCTTTGCTGTATGGCATAATACGTAAATACGTAATATGTAAATTTTATTCTCTATGCTTTCTTTCCTTCCATACAAAGTTTTTAGTGTTTGAAAATGCATAACTGCCGTATGCGGTGTTCAATCTAAACAGAATTCAATTATTAACATCTTTGCTTCGGTTCAAAATGTTTCCGGATTTCTACTTACGCCCATAATGTGTTGAAAAACAAGGTTTTTCGAAGATTTCTTGGGGGAAAAAATGTTCAGGTGCTGTTTGAAGTGCACATAATACTGCTTGAGGAATCTCTAGGCTGAGGCCACAACCGCCTCAACAGAGATGTGACTGGAGGTACTCCAGAGTGGCTTCCAGTAATCCACAAACTCCTGGAGAGGGAGTTCAACTTGTTCATCCCCAGCTTCCTTCAGTATCTTTGCAGCTAAAGCAGCCCGATACTTCCACAACAACTTCTGGTCCCATTGGTACCTACTCCCGCCTTCATGCTTCCTTAACTACTCTGTGTCCTCCAAGAGCCACCATATTTGGAATAACCCCTTCCTGGTGCCGCACCACTGTCGCTTCCTCAGTCTATGGGAAGATCCTCAATACTTCGGCGGCAATATTCTTTTATAAATTATCTGCCCCTCAGCAGCCTGCCTCACGAGATCCTGCACTCAAATGGGCACCCTTATAACCATTTATATTGCAAACCTACTTGATTCTACATGGTGTACCTACATGGGAAAACGTCCTGCAAAACAACGTTATTATGGACATTGAGTAGGTACTCTATAACGCTCTGTTTTGGCCTTCTTTGCTGTGATTCGCCAAATGTCCTCAAAAGCATACCTGGGCCGCTTTCGCTTTAAATCAGTTGCAGCGTTGGCTTCTGAGGGGTATCTATTTTTGAAGTGGGACCCGAGGATAGATTGGAACTGAAGGCTTCCCCACAACGGGTGCTCAAGGCTGGGGCGTAGGGAGAGGAAGTCGGGCAGGATGTTGATGAAGAAGAACAGGGATGTCCAAGATATATACCTACCACTGTAGGTATATATCTTGGACATCCCTGTACCTGTACCTGATGTATATACCTACCATTGTAGGTATATATACATCTATGAGGATGGCTGATCCCCCTGCCTTGGGCGCCCCTAAACGACTATCCCCCCCCCTCACACCCTCTTAGTCATACAAATAGTCCGGCAGGGAATATGTGGCTCATTTTGATGGTCTTCCATAACGGGGGGGTTCAAAAAGGGAAGGGAGACCCACCAACAAGGGTATTCCCCTAATTGCCGGAGGCTCATTCCGTCATCCTCAGTTCACCCAGTGGGTGCGTGGGTAGCACGGTGGAAACGATGGATACGTATAACATGACTTGGGTAAGGATGTTAGTGAACACCAAGCGATAAAAATACAACCAACGAACCAACCCTAGCCTTACCTTACAATTACTTTGTTTTTTTACCGGTAACAGGGAGTTCTATCGTCTCACTCAGATCAAAAACATTAAGAGCCCCCCTCACAACCGAGGGACGTCCTAACAACTGCAAAAACCAGTTGGGTGGCGATACATAAGATTGAGTTAAGAAAAAATTTTCAGCTTCAACTCCAGCAAGCATTAGACCGATGTTCTAATCGAACAAAGAAATAAATAACTTCTATCATCAGTTAAGGATTGAGAGCTGAACAGTCCATAATCCGTTTTGTTATGGAAATGAGTTTCACATTTCGTCGATATGTTCTGTATACTACGGTTCAGTGTGCAATATGTTTTAGGTTTTAAAATGACATTGGGGAAGGTTTCCTTGATGGAGCAGAATGTAAACGTAGTGCAGGAGGTGTGCGCAGATGAGATCATCCACGTTCACGGAACGTTAAGCACCCTAGTGGAAGCAAAGCTCCCAATGTGATTGCGGGTGGCTTCTCAATTTGTACCCATTCAATCCCCGTGTAACAGAGATGGGCAAATGTAGTTACGATTAGGTTGGTACTAACTAAAACTACTACAATCACAAATAGGTAGTAGCTACATGTACTATATAGCGTTGTTGTTCATGAAATTGGTCATGCATTATTGGATTGTTTCATACTAACAAACAAGAATCAATTATGTAACCATACTACCAAAAGAATATTATGATATTGTCGCAAGACGATATTTTAGGAATTCAATTTTTGTATGGAAAACGACTTGAAAATGATACAATGTCCTGTAGCACCACCATCTACACCGAAAAGGAGGAGGATTTAACGTAGAAGTTTAGATTGATATTTGCGATCAGAGAAAGCATCTGCGATTGAATGGCGTCTTCAACGATAAACGGTTTGCTCTTTTAAACGAATATTTATGGATTATACCACTTAACGAAAATGCTAGAGATTTAGCAAATTCAGCTAATGTGACTCAACCGATAGGTAGAATATGTGGAGCTAGTGAGCTTCCCAATAGGAATGAATTGTTGATTACGAGCAATTATTTGTACGAGGTTAATTTATAATAAAAAACGATTGTGATTGAAGGAAGTTTGTCTAACTTTCACTTATGCTTGTGGAATTGTTACAAATAATACAGGTGTAAAGTACATTATTTTTAATCAAGGTACTGTGTACAGTTGGTCTTTGTGTAATGGTAATCATTTTTTTTTTTTTTTTTGGTTATGTAAATGAAGTGTTTAAAGGTATTCCGAAATTTGTCGAATTTGTTTTTCGAGGTATAAATGGAAACTTGTATTTTTTTGCTAATGACAAACTTTATGAGTCCAACGAATTCACTTTTGATTCTAAACCTTGTTCGTTTGATGTTTTCGAGTTATTTAAAATTTAATGTCCAGATAATGAAATGACTGAAAAATTGTATTCTATGGTTAAAGAACTCGTAGAATTAAGGAAATCTAGTTCTATTAGTAGTGAATTGTTACCAGGAGATGTAGAGTATTTGGAAAATGAGAGAAGATATTATGAGATAGAATAATTGTCTTGTTGTTTGCTAAGACAACATATGCACAACATATGCTGCCTACTACAATCCCATTTCACTTCTAAAAACGAACAATCAATGCAGATGAGTTTGATGCCTTAGTTCAAGAATTCGATACCTATGATGAACGATTGACAACCTTCAAAAGATGGTCAAAAATTTTACATCTAATGTCTGAAGTCTGCAGCGCTGGCTTTTGGTGCAGCAGGTTCGGAGACCAGGTGCAATGCTAAGTAGAATAATATTATTCTACTAATGCTACGATTGCAGCGAGAGAATAATCGATTGGGAAATGAATGGTTTTCCATGGGAGGAGCACGCAAGATTTTATCCTAATTGTGCTCACATTATCAATGTAACAGAACCTTAGTTTATAAAAAATTTAATTATTAGAAATGAATGGAACTAATAAATTCTAAATATGATTCACGACTAATTTTTCTTCTTTTGTTTTTACCAATTTATCATTACTGGGAAGATGTGCGATTTAGAAATATAAATCACTGTATATCATTTATTATTATAAATAAAATGGAATCACGTAAATTTGGAGGTTTTACCCAACGATTTGGAGTTTTACACCTCAAAATGGAAGTTCTTCATCACTTTTGAGATTTTACCCATCAAATTGAAGTTTTCGCACATCAAATGGGAGTTTTACACCTCAAAATGGAGGCAGTGGTGCTTTTGTTAAGAATTCATCAGAAATTTTCCTTCACACCTAGAATCTTACTTTTTTCTACCAAAACTTATTGATCTACGATCTGATACCTATCGTATGGAATGATCATCTCTTCTACCATACTTAATACGTACAGGTTGCGAGCTGTATTTTTGAAGGCATGCCCACGTATCGACTAATTTCATCCAAATGTTAGAGATGGCAACGGAGTATAACGGAGCTTCCTAGAAATAATTTTTGCTGTCATCAAGGAGTAAAACATGGGGGAAGGGATGATGAGTATGATACAGAAGAGTTATTAACTCCTCTCCCCTCCCCACAAAACTCTAAAAGCATGTAAGTAAAATTAGTTGTTCCATTATTGCCGTGGGAGTAACTTAATCAAAATTATGGTACAGAAGATTGAAAAATTTAATTTCAGTGTTCAGGGACGAAGAGGAATCAGCGTAACTAAAGAAGATGATACCGGACTCAGACAAGTTAAGATCTTTAATGGACGAAAATTTCTCATTATACCTGCAGATGAATGGGTGATAGTGGAAGATGCCGCGTGCCAACTTACCAGCATATCTTCACCGTACCCCAACAAGAAAAAATAGTAAACAACCACAAAAACCTACAATAATATCTGGCACTTGAATGATTCGAGTGCCATTGGCATCCCAACTTTTGGCAAGAGAAAAACTATTGTTTCGTTTGAAAAAGTTCCTTCATTGTCAGATATGGAGATCAGGATAAGTGAAGTAAGCCTCAATCGTCAAGATGCGAAAAAGCTTTTGTACTATCTTCTCAAAATTGCCAACTTCTTGAGTCAAGGTACAACCAAAAGAACAGTGGCCACTCAAACTACTTCATCAACTTATCTTTGGCTTCATTCTCAATCGCCATTATAACCAACGATGTTATTGATATATACACTCGAGATTTTAACTATATCATCTGTGATCTTAGAGAATACAAAACTTTATAAATTTGATCTTAGTTCAGTTAAGTTTTATAAAGGATGTTTCAATGAATAACACATTTAAGAGTTATTAAGACTACGGTTTATTTTATTCACCTTACAATATTCTTTCCATCTATCATTAAACATCTGCGTGACCAACTATTGACCAATATGTGCCGTAAAACGTTTATCATGCGTAAATCGCTCCCTCAACAATCTCTACTGTAAATCCTTAAAAGACGACCACACATTCAAAAACTCATACATTTATTAATATAAATAAATAATATTTTATATTTTCCATTTTATAAATAACACAATTACATTTACAGTAGTTATAATACTTATACAGACAACAACCAACCCCATCGACATGGCTTCGCGGATCAACGATGCATTTGAGAGTACAACAGAATCTGGGTTTATAATTAGCATCCAATAGTAGTCTCACGTGAGGACAAACAGGAGCCCATCTCTCATGATTAGCAATAGGTTCATCATCAGCTGTCCAGTGGTTCAGTTTCAAGGAGCGAAACGGGCAGATAACGATGTATTCTTTTCCTGTCCAAATGAAGCATCGACCATTAATTGTAAGGATGGGATGTCGAATTCATCTATAGGAAAGTCTCGGAATGTGTTCAATCACTCAGTGGCAGAATTGAAAATCGTTTTCGTAGGTTCCAATTTGTTGACCATGTCGATGACGACAACGGATTTCAATGAGTTAGACATCCTTAATTCGCCTTATAAACGCTCAAATCAAAAAGTAGAGATATCTTCTGCGCCGTTGTTAGAAAAAGTGTTAGCCCCCTACCCACCAGTTGACGTCAGATCTGTCATGTTATGTAAAACAGTGTCAATAGTAGACAACAATCTCACCAAGTTTTAAGTAGTCTTGGCATTTAGGCATTTAGTGGGGGTATGTGTTTAAAAATACTACCCAACCAATTTGGGTAATAACTCAAAACCATATTTTGTTGTGGTGTGGTAGAGACACTTTCCATGCAAGAACGTAGTGTCTGCTTTGTGATCGGTTTGTCGAGGCTGATGGCTCAATAACTCATAATCATAGTTTAAATGTAGAATCAAAATGGAATTACTGATAGTTATACAATAATTGCTTGTATTACGTTTTTGTAGAAAGTTTTGTATTCGAACAAATTAGGACAATCTATTTTTGTCATCATTTCTTTCAAAATTTATTTTCTTGAAAAGTTTGCAACGATCGACCCAATGTTTAAATTTTCTACCATACGTTTTGCATGAACAAATACACCAGGCACTGCACTCACACGGTAAAAGTCCGTCGACATGATCATACCAATGTCTCAAGCATCTGAATTTGCAACAAAAATTGCGTATGTAACTGCAGAAATCGCACAAAGGTTCAATTTGTGAATGTTCGCACTCGAGCATTTTAGAAATGGATATTACTTCTCTACACAATCCTCCTTGCCCCTTCAAAGTAGTCATTCTGTTGTATATATTGGGGTATATATACTATTAGTCAGCTCTGAGGGAGCGTTAATGGTGGGGGGGGGTACTATGTCTGACGTGCACATAGAATATAAATTTGGAGGTAAAACACCTCAAATTGAGTGGTTTCAACATCAATTGAAGGTTTTCCCCATCGAATTGAAGTTTTTCACCTCGGTCTCGATTACCTGGCTACTCTCATCAACCTTGAGCATTGAACATTAAAGGGATAGGGCTCACGGTGACTCAAAATTGCACTTCCTTGTTACTCTTGAACCTGCCTCAATGTTGAACCAACGCACTCTCTCTCTCTGCTTTAACAATTGTCCCTGTCGTCATCTGGTTCAAAAGATACATATATATATATATATATATATATATATATATATATATATATATTCAATGAAATGGCTCAACAAGAGCATGTATTATTAACACAATGTTTTTAGAAAAACAATAAGTTACACCACAAAACTATTTTTTGTATTTCGGCTTAAGTATAACATCATGGGTTCTTCTTCTCCATGGCTAGTTTCTCTGCATATCAATGTCGAAATTCCCTCAAAAACTTTCGTAATTCCTTATATTGCGAAAAAGGCAAATAAGCCGAAATATAAAAATAGTTTTGTGGTATAACTTATTGTTTTTCTAAAAAAAAATTATTTCTGTTCTAGAACCAAAAATTTCAACCATGTATCATGTTTTCTCCTCGATATTGATTCGAAATTCTATGAAAACATCAGAAATTAACAAGCGGTTGCAATCATGTTCACAATATCAATTATTGAGAATGATCACCTGTGTGTAAACAATTATTTATATAACCATGCTCATAACTCAGTTTGTTGGACACGCACTTCGCCGTAGTTAACATAATATTGTTGGATAAATCGAGAGCTTTCGAACGAATGGTCAACGAATTTTGTGGGATGAAAAACGACGAAGTACCATTTCCCTAGCAACGACTCGGTTGTAGGCGGAAATCACTGTAACACTATATGTTTCGTGCGCGGAAAAAAATTGACTCGCAAAATTGACTCGCAAAAATTGCTAGGACCCCAGGGCTAAAACATGATACATGTTAAATTGTGTTAAATATATACATTATATATTTGGATTGGACAGTAGAGTAGGTAGTTATAGGTGACAAAAACTGGTCTGATACAAAGTGAAAATACTTAAATATTTCGGCGACTTTCCGTAATCACGAGTAGAAAGATAATGTGAGGATAGGTTGAAGCATCCTCCTGGCGTCATTTGACTCGCACTATTGGTAGGTGGACACTTGGTTGTCGTCTTGTGGGGTCGTTGTTGGGTTGTGTGGAGGAAGAAGAGGGATGCAGTGGGTATTAGTGAGTAGTTAGTCATCCGCAGGTAAGCAGTTGTAGGTAAACTAACTAGTTTTACCATTAAAAACACATGAAATTAAGCATAAAACAAAAATAAACTAAAAATTCGTGAGTAAAAGTGTAAAGCTCGGTTTTAACGAAGTTGGGGAGATTTTCAAGTGTTACCATTCGATTCAGCGTTAAAAAATACTTAGAAACCGGCCTCAAACTCGCATTTTCATAGAGGGTCATTTGCCACTAAAACCCTCGATTTCGTAGAAAAAAACCACTATGTTTTCCAACATACGAACATACTTTTCTCTCCCAATCAGCAAAGTAAAAGTAAAATTGACTATAAAGTTAAAAAACTGACAGTTCGAGGAAGTTTTTTCCGGAAAGTGCACGCCGAAAAATTCCGAAACGGCAGCAAAAAACGGGAGGAAAAAAGTTAATTTTAAATATTTTTTCTAATTTTGTATTTTGGTTTTAACTAATTAAAACTAACTAAAACAACTTTACCAGGGTTACTTTATCAGGGTTATAGGAAATTTAACGGTCTTTCCAAAGGTGTTCTTAGTTGTGAGTATACTGTGATTCTAGGGGGAGTTATGGCTGTTTTAATGTTATGAGGTACAAAACTCGAAAAAATCTTCAAAATTTAATAGCTTGAAAACAAGGCGTTTAAAAAGAAATATCTCTAAGTAAATTTCGATCAGAAATAAGCTCTAAAGTCGATTCCTTGAGATTGTCCCATAATTTCTGTAGACACCCTGTATACAAGTATACTGTATACAAGTTATATTTAAATTTAAAAATGCGCAGCATAAAACAAATAATAAAATAAATAATAAAAAAGTGAAAAAAAAAAAAACAAAAAATAAATAAATAAAAATAAACGAATAAATACAATTTTAAAAATAAAGAAACTAATGAAATTTTAGAGAAAAAATTAATTAATAAAAAAACAAAATGAAAATAGAATAAATGAATTGAAAAAAGTATATTATTGTTAAATAAATAATCAAAATTTAATGATGAATTAATAAAAATAATCATAATTTATTTAATTCCGTTGAACATTCAAGCCTCATAGTCGAGGTCTCATATACGCATCTAGTAAATAAATATAAGCCATCTCCGCCTTTTTCACATCTACATTTGATGCAGTCGGGCGAAGACATTCAAGGATACTCAGAGAGAATCAGCTGTCGAACGTACGATCATGCTCCCCCGCATGTCGACTTACGGCAATGTCGTCGGAAAATAGTACCAATTATTTATTCACTGAGCTCCGATGATTGTTAATTCTTATACCAAGCTGGGTAGCAGCTTCACCTGTATAAAAAGAGCAGGGCAGATATTGCTACTGAGCTTATGTACGCAATCTTGGGTAGTGCATGTGGCTAATGAACGCAAGCGGTATTCGTTTGTGCAATTAGGTGACGTGATGGATGGTGGTTGTTCAATCAGACTTTACAACGAGATCGACGACAACAATATTCCTGGATGACAGAAAAATACTGAATTCCAGAAACATGTGAATTAAAATCGTTGAACAGGTCTCAATAATTCGTCGATACAAAATGGTGTATTATGCGATTTTCAGTCATTTGCCACCGTTTTTAGCGGTTAGTGTAGCACACGTTTTGAAATTATTTACAGATATGGGTTCGGGCCGAACTTCACCGTGCCCGAACAAAGGAAGCAGTAACAAACAGAGGCGGAGCAGGACGAATTTCACGTTAGAGCAGCTCAACGAGCTCGAGAGGCTGTTCGACGAAACTCACTACCCAGACGCTTTCATGAGGGAAGAACTGAGCCAGCGACTAGGGCTCAGTGAGGCAAGAGTTCAGGTACGACCATGACCATAGAATTACTTATACCAATGGTGTATTTGTCTTATATGTGCTATCTGATGTGTGTGTGTGTGTGTGTGTGTGTGTGTGTGTGTGTGTGTGTGTGTGTGTGTGTGTGTGTTTGTGTTATATGTCTTATATGTGACTTACATTATTTGGTGTATATGTCTACGATCATCACTCATCCCATGCATTAGTAAACAACTGTTAGTTCACTCATCCTTCTCTAGCCATCCCTGACTTCTCTATTACTATTGACACAGCAATAAGACTGCCTCTAGCGAGACGCTAGTCTCGCATTGCGAAGCCTTCAAAAAACTGACTAGACGCCTCTGCAAGGAAATGAAAATGCAATGAAATTGATAGGGGGAGCGTCTAAGAGCTAAAGTGCACAATCCCTGAAAATTTCATAAAAATCGGTCCATCAGTGAGTTTTGTCTGTGTCGAGCAATTCTAGTTGTGTGCATGCGCTATAGTTATTACTCAACAAATCGCGATATAATTCATAGGGAATTTTCCTGAAACATATACCTATCTACTTCCCGAGTTGGAACGAAATCGGACCAATAGATTATATGAAATCGACGATATAACAAATTAACGTTTGCACATGTGCACAGACTTCTATTTACTCGATGAAAATTAAAGTTATACCCGCACGAAGTTGACCCGCACGATCCTTGAAAATTTCATCGAAACTGAACTGAAACTTGGTATAGTTTGGACGTGACAAGGATTTACCTCAGACAGACAGACACACGAACAAACAGACCAACACGGGAACATAATTGATCAGCAAGTTCTAACACGCAAAAAGCAAGTGGTAATTTTGATTTTGGAGGACACCATTTTTTTCGACTTCTTTCACGAACACAAAGCTTTGGTAGTGAAGAAGCAAAAAAAAAAAAAAAAAAAAAAAATATATATATATATATATATATATATATATATATATATATATATATTTGTATAAAATAATAATAATAATAAATAAAAATGAATATGTAAATTAAGTAAAAATAATAATAGTAGTCTAATTCAAATTTCAGCATCGATGGTTGATTAGGACAGAAGTTATCCTCTGAGGTCCCTCAGTTGAGCAGTTCCCCTCCATACCTTGTAATTGTATTCTAAGTGTCGCAAAGGCCCTCCATTTCAAATTTCATCACTCTCGGTTGATTAGGAACAAAATTAGCCTCAAAGATCCCTTAGTTGATCAGAGCCCATCCATGCATTGTTATTGTATTCTAGATATCTCTTACGCGCACAATTTCAAATTTCATCACTGTTGGTCGATTAGGAAAGAAATTAGTCTAAGAGTCTCAGCTGATCAAATCGCCTCCCTACCTTATAAATTGTATTCTACGTGTTCCAGAAGCGTTCCATTTCAAATTTCATCACCGTAGGTTGATTAGGAAAGATATCCTAACCGGCCCCATTAGCTGATAAGTGCGCCGCCGTACCTCGTGACTGTTTCCCACGTATCAAAGAGGAGTTCAATCCTAAAGCCCCGCTACACATTGGACTTGCAGAAATTTGAGCCTTTGACGCCAAACACCTGTAATTACGCCGTGCAAAAAGCGAAACAAGGTCACGTGATGGATGCAGGAAATACATCCTGAAAGTTTCAAGTTGCCCACTATGTATTCCTAGAACTC
This sequence comes from Adelphocoris suturalis, assembly GCA_030762985.1. Lineage (NCBI taxonomy): Eukaryota > Metazoa > Arthropoda > Insecta > Hemiptera > Miridae > Adelphocoris > Adelphocoris suturalis. The sequence continues at coordinate 16,113,392 of CM061045.1, read as the reverse complement.
ACGGCTCTATTAGAGCTTGAATCTAACTACTACAACTGAATATCTGTGACTATAGGGCAATTTAGAGCAAGTTTAAATCGTGATTATCCTCTTAAGCGGACCATTCACGATTGCTCCAAACGGCCCCGCGCCACGCCACGCCACGCCAACCGCTATTTTTCTGCCGCTCCATCTTGGTAGGACATTCACGAACGCGCCACGCCAGTCACTCCACGTTAACGAGTCGCTCTCGCCATGGACTACGAACTCTTCTTGTGTGTGTGGCGATATGTTTATATGTGAAAGGCAGAAAACCGAAAAAGAATTTTGTTTCAATTGAGGACTTTGAATGAAAAGAAATTGTCAATTACCAATTTTATGGCAAACAATTTTTTTTCTAAATATTAATCTACAATTTAAGAACAGATTTACCTTGAAAAATGTTCTTCAGTTTCATTAATATTTGCCGAAACATTGATAAAAACTGCAAAAATAGCTAAAAATCCAAAATCTTATTTGAATTGCAGGCTATAATTTTGAGTTTTTTTTTTTTTTTTTTTGCCATGAAATTGGTACCTAGTTAATTATTTCTCTTTACTCAAAGTTCTAAATTTTCAAAACAGTGTAACTTATTGTCATACAATAATTCATGAAAGTTCACTCATACGTTCATGCTGCATGACTGGAACTTTTTTCTCTCTTCTTTCTTGTGATTTTTACGTTAGGTAGTAAAGTTAATCAAACAATAATTTTCCGGTATTGCACATTATTATAGGTTGCAAACTACTTTGACTTAATTTTAATCTAACTATACTTCATTATTTGTAAGTAGACTAATATAAGAATGAAGTCGACCCCAAGGTACCGCCAGACCTCCAACACTCTGTCTGTCCTAGTACAAAGCACTCCTCTTTTCTTCTATTGCTGTATTTTTCCCCTCAACAAATTCTTTACTTCACCGTTGGCGGCCCAACGGGACCAAGGAGACCGACCCACACTTAAAAGGGTTGATGTAACATAATATAATATGGTAATGAATGAAAATTCGCTCATACGATCATGCTGCATGACTGGAACTGTTCCGATTCTACGCTTCTTGAATTGTAAACCAACATCGATTGAGGGGTGGTTAAACCTTTATTTTCTTGGTCGATTACAAAAGGTTCATAATTGAAAATAATAATCCAAAAATGGTGGACAGCCTAACTCCAGAGCCCTGTAACTCCCTGTTTTCGATTCATGTGACGGAAATGAAAACATTGAAGTTCAACAAATTTCACATTTTACAAGGTGTTTTGCTTTTTCTGGTCGCAAATCTACTGAAAATTTAATTTCTGCCTAATTTTTACTGCCTAAGTTTTAAACCCGCCTTGATAGAGACAAATAGAAAAATGTTTTGGAAAACGTGCTTTTCAAGATAACTGCCTTAAGAAACAATTGTAATTTTCTGTTTAAGGTGCCTTGGCAATTCCTCCAGATTATCACATGTAGGATTATTTTATAACTCTTATTTCGACAGTGATCTTGATTTTTCCTTGTTGGATGTCCACTACGTTCCATTATCTTTTATTGCTGTATTTTTCCCCTCAACAAATTCTTTCCTTTGAGATAATGCACCCTACTAACACGTGAAGGCTTTGGAGTAGGTGGGGTCGTCTGAAAGGAGTTATGACGGACTCCGTCCTTCATTTTATCGCGGGGCAACGATATGCGTCAATTCCTCCATCTCGAGGATTACAAAGTAACAAAAATAAAGTACTTTCTTATATGGGTAAACAAAAACAGCTGAACGTAACACAATACCAACGTCACTGCCGACCGAGTGGATTGAATTACGCAATACGAGCGAGCGTAAGGCGCCACGAGGATAGGCCGCCGATCCTGCGCCACACGAAATCGGAATTGATTAAGTTTGGAAAAAAAGCATTTGACGGACCGTCACGAGAAAACTGATGTACAGCATTAGTACCCATTCGCAAATTATGCACCAGCCATAATTAACGTCTGTAGACATAGACACTCTTTAATTAGCAGAAAACAGAAATATATTGAAGCTACCTTGGACTCGTCTGCATCGGCTCGGGTGATTTCCTAAGAGTTTCGTTGTTGTGGGACTACTAAAAGCTTGTGTACTTGCGCCTACACAAAAATTAATTCCAATTCGATCAAAATTGTATGGAATATGGAGGTTGGTGACAGTTGACGCGTTTTGAACAATAGTGATTGGCCAGTTATGTTCAGTGGGCTAGGGCGAACGCATAATTCTCTAAGAGAAAAGGCTTTGAACTTTTCTCCCCATTTTGACCCATGATTTGATTGATTGATTTTCGAACATTTCATTCAACTAGTTTGAGCTATAGATCTAGAAAAAATGAGATGGTTGTACGAATTTTCTACTCACGTATATATTCGAAAAACATCAAATTTTCAAGGTGTAGATTACAAAAATCTATTTCCGTTGCTTGATTTTCAGGATCAGATAGATAATGTGATACCATCGACGATTAAAATAGAAATAACACTGTGAAATTATTGTTTTGGACTCCACGACTGTTTTTGGAAATTTTCTTGTATACAGGGTGTCCCGACTCAAGTTCATCAAACTCTAGAGCTCATTTCTGATCAACAGTTCTTCATAGATTTCTTGTAGTTTTTTAACGCTTGATTTTTGAGTAATTTAATTTTTGAGATGTTTTTCGTGTTTTCGAATTTTTGTCCCTAAAACTACAATAACTCATTTTTTTGCTGTGTAAATTGAAATTTGAGGATACTGTTGGGAAAAGCATTAAATTTCCAATTGGACAGATGCCTGGCCTTTCTTAACATTTAAGGTTTTGGACATAAAAAAGCCCTTTGAAAAGCAAGTTCTGCCTAATTTGGGAAAAGTAAAGTTTTTAAAATCTAGAATTAAACTATGAGAACTTTTTTTTACGCTGAATCAAATTGTAACACTTGCAGATCTCCCCGACCCCGTTATAACCGAGTTTTATACTTTAGCTAACTAGTTTTGCCCCTAATAACACATAAAAATTATCATACCAATTGAACTCACATTTGTGAGTTCAAGTGTAAAACTTGGTCATCACGGATTTGGGAGGATACATAAATGTTACTATTCGATTCAGTGAGGTCATTTTTCAAGAAAGTCCATTTCATGGAGGAAAAAAAACAATGTTTTTCAACATTAAAACATAGTTTTCTCTCCTAACTAGCCAAGTAAGAGTAAGATTGACTACACCGTTGAAAAATTGAGATCTTGGTGCAGTTTTTATGGTCTTGCATCTTGAAAAAATATTGATTCTCATAGTTCAATTCTCGATTTAAAAACTCCAGGTTTCCCAAATTTGGTAAGATTTGCTATTCAGAGGGCTTATTCATGTCTCAAACCTTAATTCCTAAAAGAGGTCAAGCAGCTATCCGACAGGAAATTTAATGCTCTTTCCAACGGTATCCTCAAATTAAGAGAGTTATGATCGTTTCAGTGATAAGGTCGAAAAAACTAAACGAATCTTAAAAATTGAATTACTCGAGAACTAAGCGTTGAAAAAAAAATCTCTAGGAGGAACTATCGATCAAAAATAAGCTTCAGAATCGACCATCAGAGTTTGATGAACATAAGTCGGGACACCCTGTGTGAACTTAATTTGGTCCTATTCCAAAGTTTTAGTGCTTCCTAGGCCCCCCAGTTTCATCCAAATCCTTCATAATGACTAAATTTATTGTTAATTATATTGATACATTTGAATGGCAAAGAATGATATTTCTTTGTACATTAGCATATGAATTACAGTGCCTCCAGGCCGTATATATCAAATCAAATGAATCTTTATTGTTTCAGGCCCTTGACCCATACAATGTAAATTTACAAGTTGTCACAACAATTATATTATTTGACAATAAATCAACATCTGTCAGTAACTGGTGAATAAACTTTCTAATTCTAATATATGATCTAATCAAATAGAAAATCAATAGGGGTTCTTCTTTACTTCCTCCTTTTAAAACTACAAACTAGCAAATGCTCTTCTGAGAGCCTTCTATTTCCTAGATATTTTATTCTATACACCGCTAATTGAGGACACTCACATACCACATGGCATACAGCCTCCTGCGCTCCTCGTTGCATAAAATACAGGAGGCATTTTGATCGACTTTTATAGAGAGTTCTTTGCTTAAATATAGAGATAACGGTGTTTTATTACTCATTCATAATTGGGCCAGCATTCTTTTTTGTATAATAGGTTCATCGAGTTCTAAGTAGTGTATTGGTTTGAATATGTTAGTACCTAGTCAAATTATAATAATAGTCACTATAAGAAGAATACATAATGTGGTGTTTATCGTTACATTTTGACTTCGTAACATAAGTTTGAATAATAGCGGAACGTTTTTCTTTTATTTCGTTCGGGTTTTGATTTTCCCAAATTTCGTGCCAACCTAGTCCGATAAGTATTTTTCCAAAATGTTCGGCCCTGTTGTATTTTTCCATATGGTGTCCGATTACAATCGTTCTCACCAACTGTTTATAGCAAATTTGGGGATATCGCCCGTTTCCCATCCTCAGGATCTTCTCCCACCACCCTAAGCAGCGATCAAGAATTTGTGTCCCGATATTTAATCTTCCACTCTCCGTTCTAATCATATATCCAGGTGTCCCATGGGGTAACAATAGAACAGCTAAGATGAATTTTGATTGAATTTTTTCAATCTCGTCCCAGTAACGAACTCCAGATTTCTGAATTACACAGTAGAACGGCACCAACGAATCAAATATGCGACAGGCGGATTCCCAACTCTGGCATTTGCTATTAAGTAACCAAAACTTGCTTTGCACCCCTCCCCCCCCCCCATGTTCTCATTACCTTTGCTTTAAAACTAACCATAGCTTTTGAAAACAACCCAGTGGAACCAAAAGGAACTCCAAGGAATATATCAAATGTATTCTGATGCTACTGATACTGTCCAGACCGTACATAATCCTCAACCACAAACTAAATCATCTTCATCATAACCGATTGTGACGTGGAAACGCTTTTGAATAACAAGTTCCAGTCATCCCGCATGATCGTATGACCGAATTTTCGTAAATTATCGTATGATGTTATGTTACATTTAAGTGCATTTTTCAGCATTATTTTGCACATAAATATTTTAATGTTCCATTTGATAGTTTATAAACTATTTTGGAAAGTACTCTGCGAAAAAAAATAAAATAATAATAATAATTTTAACAATTTTTAGGCGTTTTTAGCCATTTGGAGTGATTTTTTTTGGCACATTGTTTGAAATTTGATCAATTTAATGTCCTCAGAAAGTGTTGGCCTGCGAACTAATCCTTTCATTTGAAAAGCTCGATTTTTGTAGCAAAGACGGAATTTTTATCTCAATCCTAAGGGGAGTTGTCGTTTGGAATGACACACACACACGCGCGCGAGCGCGTTTTTCATACAAATGAAAAAGTGTTAAACCCTAGGATTCGTTTCAGAATGCCTCAAAATGGATTTCAATAATGTTGTTATTTTACTTCTCTCCCGCCGATACATTACACAACTATATATTTTTTCTTCACTAATAATTAATGACGGTTGAATATGTCTCGTGGATACGTTTCCACGATGAAGTGACCTTATAATTAAAAAAAATCATTATCTTTCCAAATCTGTGATGTGTGACGTGCTTTATGAATAAATTTAATTAATTATTTCTGCATTATTAACACCCTGCTTTCTTTGCTGAAATCTATCAGATTATGAGCCCAGACGTGAGTTAAGTGAAAGTTCGCAAAATAGTGTTGTAGAATTCATTTTTTGCTCGCGTTCCATGAGTAACCGTTTTTTGCAATTTTCTTCCAACAGTTCATTCTTCAAAATGAGTTCAAACTCATCTAAAAAGAGAAAACTACGATACTTGGAAGGAACAGGCAATGGCCATTCTCATCAAAACAGGCGGATAGGGTATGTGGATAGTTCATTGAAAAAACCTACGGGTCCACTGCTCAAAATTGATTGGGAAAATGGGGACAGAAACGCACGCGATGATTTGATTATTATTATTTTACCAAGCGAACTATGTCACATAAAAAGCATCTCAACTTCCAAAGGAGTTTGGGATAAGTTGCGAGAGATTTACCAAAGTAAAGGACCTACCAAAAAAGCTGCACCACTAAAAAGATTCATACTCTAGAAAATGAGAGAATATTATGATATTCGAGACCGTATCAATCAGTTTTTTTGACACGATCGATAAATTGAAAGAAATGGACGTAACTATTCACGACGATTTGTCTACTATAATACTATTGGATAGTCTTCCTGATTATTTTGATTCTTTTCGTAATCGAAACTCGAGACTCTTTGCCTACTATCGATGATTTGAAAATCAAAATCTTAGAGGAAGCTCAATCCCGTCAGGATCCTTCAACCGAGGAAGATGGTGCGCTTTACTTAAGGCCAAATTACAAAAACAGTTATTACAGCTTTCAAAATAAATTTAGTGCTAAAAACGAGCCACTTCCAGAAAAAATAAGCCTTCCGAGTCATCACGTCCGAACTTCAACGACAGAAAGGTTCTCAAACAAATAAATTGGAAGAATAAAAATAGTTCATGGGACCCAGTTACGCTTAATGCGAAAAATAGGTAAGTAGTACGTAGGGAACGCAGAACCTACTTATTCAACTACTTATTCAACCTCTCAACAGACTATAACCTTCGTCTTCCTGCCTAAAGGCACATTTTCAATTTTCTAGAACAGAACAAATAATGTACCTTTCATTCAATTAAATCGTGTAAGGAAATCCACATCGTCTACGAAGAACGAATCTGGGCTAGGTTTCACAGCGCGAAAGTCCATGATTTTTTCATCTGAGAAATCAAAATTTTCTATTCCCAGTCAGAATCAGAGTCCATAATTTCTAAACACGGAGAAAAAAAAAAACATAAACGATATAAGAGTGGAAGTTTATTACAATAAACTGTCACGATGATGATTCCATTACTCATTTAACTGAGCAGGTAAAACAGTAACCGAACCTTAGGCGCTTGGTTGAAATAATCAGCGATTATAGGATAAATGAGCAGTGAAACTGAATTGATAAACAGGTATGTCGACAATGGTCAGTGACTTGACTTAGCCAGACTTCAATTGGGCTAGCAAATGCGATTCATAAACCGGCTCTTAATATAATATTTTGTCTTCTTTTAACTGGTGCGGTGAAATTGATTCAACTTCATGAATCTTTTCGTTTGTGGAAATTAACATCGTGTTTTTACTTTGCCTGACTATTTGTTACCTAAACTTGCGGTTTGAGTATTCCACTATGGCAAATAATTATGTTGTGTGAAGTGAACTCAGGATGCTTGTTTCAGGTCTGGTTCCAGAACCGAAGAGCCAAGTGTCGAAAGCATGAAAGCCAAATGCACAAAGGTATGTAGATACATATACTTACTCATTAAAACAAAATTTTCAAGCGTAGAGAGGATTACAGTCTTTATGAATAATCTTCTAACTAACAATATTATTGCAATCGAATTTGTATTTGCTATTCCGTATGAGTGAACTTGGATTTTTGGCACAATATGTATTCTTGACATATCTTCCTATCAGAAGTTGCATGTGAATTCGGTGGAATTTCAAAATTCTGTGAATTTTTCTATATGCAGTTCCTTGTGTCGTTGATGGTACCCCATGCATTTCAATGCATCTATGGTTTAGTAAGGAACTAACATACGTGATCTCACAATTTATTTTCCGCACACATTTCGATGGTCGTTGGGAAAGTCTCCCTAGAAAAGCTTGCATGATTCAATGAAATGGATGAAATGAAATCTGTCTATTTCACTCAAATAAAAAATTACATCATAAGAAAACGTTATTTTAGAAAAAAATGTTTCCTATATGGGAAAGCCCGTGGTAGGGAAAGAGAGGTCTAAGCTCTTATTGAGAGTTCACCGAGACAGAGAGAAATCGCTGGTTAATACATTAATTACGTATAGGTAAATATTGAAAAATGGAAATATGCTTATGAAGTCATTATATAGAACGTAATATCTTAATGGGGAAAAAAAACGAAAAATAAATGGTTAGGTACAGCAGTAGAATCAATAAAATTATGAGGTAATACCATAAAGAAATGATTTAATTAAGGTGATATATATAATGATGAGCTTAAAAAGGGATTTAACATTGCGAAAATAAAACACTTGATAACATTCTGATCAACAAACAAAATTGGAATAATCACTTTTTCGATTACTTACGTAGTTGCATATTTAGTGAATGATTTTTCAATAATTCATCAATTTTGTTTTAGCTTGAATTAGATAATAAACTATTTTTCGGCAAATCGGGAAGAGAATTAAAGGACAACACGCCTTTGAAATATTAGGAGTTTTGCCCTGCTGTTGTATGATATAAGGGCACAGTCATATGATTGCTACATTGGAACCTAGTAAGAATTGCATGAGAGGGAGTCGAATAATATTTTTCTTTTAATATCTGCTTAACATTATTAATTTCTATCAGTTGATTAAATTTAAGGATGTTTAGTTTTTGGAATATTGGGCCAGTATTTGCCAAAAAAATCACTTTTTGTTAGCGAATTTTCGTAAAAAATGAAGCTATTGCAATGGCTCGGAAATTTTTAAAATCGAAATGTTTGAAAAATTTCTTTATTGAAATCCGTTTTAAAGCATTCTGAAACGATTCCTGAAGTTTGCGATTCCTGATATAAATGTATATATGTGTCATTCCAGACGATAACTCTCCTTAGGATTGAGATAAAAATTCCGTTCTTTCGCCAAAAAATCAAGGTTTCCAAACAAAAGGATAAGTTCGATGGCCAGCACTTTTTTAACACATTAAATTGGTCAAATTTTAAAAAATGTGCTGAAAAAAATCACCAAAAATTGCTAAAAAAAAGGCTCAAAACCGTTACATTTATAATTTTCAGCAGAATATTGCTCAAATAAAGTTCATAAAATTTAAAATATAACATTAAAAACATTTTGTACAAAATTAAGCTTAAAAATTTACTTAAATTTCATTAAAATTTGCTATAAAATCGATAAAAACTGCAAAAATGACAATAATCCAAAATCACTTTTTCAATAGCAGATAACTATTTAGAATACTTTTTCTTAGAATTCTTTGCACTCGAAATGTTCAAATTTATATAATTTAATACGATAGGAGTACGATAAAAAAACGAAAATTCGCTCACACGATCATGCTGCATGACTGAAACTTTTGATATTATTTGCACCAAAGCTTTCTGAGCTGGAACAATTGATTTTATAGAATACTGCGCCACCCCAGACAGGTAGTGCGTATAACATGACTGATTGGGCCAATGCAAAATATACTGACTTCAGTAACTCAAGTGATACAAATTTTTTTTAGTCTGGAAAAAATGTAAATTAATTTTCTCATCCTCTTATTTTACAAAACAAATTTGAGTTTCCCATTTGATGTTATAATTGAATGTCACACCTAGGTATTTGTAATACCTATGAGAGGTAATGTAATGAGAGGTTCGGTACACTTGAGTATAGCGAAGAGAGGCAAAAAGGTAGCCAACTACTTGTACCTATATTTAATGAGAGATTGTTTCTCTTGAACCAGTAATTAATTGATTTTAATCCTTCAGCAGTCTTATGAAATGAAATGAAATGAAGTTTATTCCTCACAAATCTTATCACGAGCATAGATATATTATATTTTACCATTTTTGTTCATTGTAATTATTATTATTGTATTTACTGTAATGTAATATTGTCGTTATTATCATTATTATGTACTGTTCAACCTTGTAAAGTGAAGGAATACGTGCCACCTAAGCGAGCTTGTGTTGGGCACGTGATGCCAAGTGTAGGTACATCCTCCTATCCTCACTCGACCATCAGAACCAAATATGAACACAAAAGTTCATCTTACTTGGACATATAACGAATAAGCATCACATTCACACCTCCTTATCATAATTAAGTTTAGTCAATTTTATTTTTTCAACTTCTGCAATAAACTGAACTTAACGATTCTTTAGATCCAATAATCAAATCATCGCTTATTAAAATTGTATTCTTGATTATATCTTTATTATTTTTTTAAGTACCTTATGGTTTGGGTAAAGCACATCAAACAATTGTTAAAGATATCTGACCCAGGGATTTCTACCACATAAGGCTTTCCTAACGAATGGCACAAGCATCCTATACGGCTTCCCCCTCCCCTCCCTTATGACATCATTAAAGGTACTTCTATTATTCAATGCAAATGTAAACTCATTATAAACGTATAATTGACAAAAACTGTAAACTCCTAATTCCTTAAATAAATTTATCGTTGGGAACCTTTTCTTCTTCAAGAACCCAATTTTCAAGATTTTCATCTGCAATACAAATAATGGATCCGTCAGTAATTTGAGTGTGCCGCCCCAAACAATCAATCCAAATTTAAGGATTGATTTCGTCAATGCGAAGTATACCATCTTTTTAATGTGGTCTGGAGCAAATTACATCGTAAAAGCCACTTTTCCCTATTTGTTTGATACGTAAAGTTTATGCGCATCCCACTTTCAGCGATCTGTAGGCCTAAATATTTCACGTTTCTGACCATATTCAATTTCTACACGCACAGGCATCATGTGCTCTTTTTTTCATTCACGCTCTCTCATGCATCCTTACCGATAGTTGGCCAGGCCAGTCATTCTCCACAGAAAAAACAAAACATTTTTTGTTTGTTTATGTTTAAGTTAAGTTTGTTGGGAATTAAAGTTTTTAATCGTTAGTAGTGATATTTTTTAGGATGAAAAGGGATACGCAATTCCGTTTGTAAAAACTATATTCTCATAGAAAACAGAAAGTTCAAACGCGTCATTGTATTAAACAGGTAACTTCACAGCATTAATTAAACAACTAAAAGTGGAGTAGGAATTGAACTGTTAATGGGCATGAAGCATTATAAACGAACAACATCCCCCATGTTGAGAAAACATTGCGAAAAACTTCATTTCATGTAGATTGGCTTTGCACAGGGAAGGAAAGGGTATGGCATTATTGATTTGGTAATAGACATAACCTTTTCTGGGGAAGTGTTCAATAATCATTCCTAGCTCCCACTGTGTCAAAGGATTATCATCCGTCACAAAACTATTATGTCCAGTGACGCAGGATTCTCAGGAGTATTCCACTTGTAGCGCTCAGTATAGTGGTTAGATACTATGATTTCCAACGCTTCCAGAATGATTGTACTCGATGTTGGATTTGTGCCCACCTTGATTGCAGAGATGATCGTTCCGTTAGCTCAGTATCTTCGGGGTGTGCAGTTATTAGGCGAAAAATTAAGATATGTCCCGGTATTAGCATATCTATATCGTCTGGTGAAGATAAGACTGCTGTAATTTGACGTAAGTTTAATTTTCATTTAAATTGGGTAACCAGACAGCAAAATTCTTCCAGAGTTAGGGTAAATCCTCTTAGAACGGTAATTAACGGTTTCTTGATCGATTTTACTGCTGCTTCCCAGAACCCGCCAAAATTAGGGGCTCTAGGAGGAATAAAATGCCAATGAGTGTTCCGGGATGCTGCTTCTGCTCAGATTGCTGAGTGTAGCAGGTTAATCGCCTCTCCCCTTTGAAGGAGTAACCACCTCATTCCCATCACCGCTCGTTATTACAATTTGCATTATTTTCAATATCTGTGAGGAATTTGGAGAGTTTGATTTTTTGGCGCAAGATCGGAATTTTGTCTTGTGCGAGAGCTCGTTGGAATAACATCGGAGCGACCTCCCGCGATAAAGGTTTATTACACTGATGTTTCGCTTCGCGTTTGGGAATGTTTATTTAGTGGCATGACCGACAAGGCCGACGCTGTTGGCGAGCAGACGCTCCAGGACATTGTTGATCAAACAAAGCAAGAGTTATTGCAACACCGCATAATAACAAGAGCCTTCCCGATCGCTGACCCCAACGTAAGTGATGCTTTCAATCATTTGTACTCTATTATAACTGCCTTATGCGATTACCTCAGTCAAGCTAACGATCATATTGTTAAATTAAATGGAAATCAAAAGGAAAAACAAAGGACATCGGAATTGACTCAACCCAACGTCCCTACATCCTACAGTACGGACGAAGATGAATTGTCGAGAGAAACTGACTGGATCCTAAAAAGGGCCCGCAAGAAGCGTAAGGCTCGGCGTTCTCCGGAGGTTGAATGGCCTACCAACACGCCTAAGACTGACAAGGACGTATCCAAGGTAGAAATGATTAAGCCTAAAAAGGACCCTCCTCCACCACCCATAAATGTTGTAGGGCTAAAGAGCTACGCAGCCCTCAAAGATATGTTACTGAATATCCCTAGAGAGCAATTCAAGGTCACTGCTCTCAATAATAACGTTTGGAAAATAAACGTAGATTCAAGATCTAATTGGAAACTGATCACAGACAAACTACGTTCAGATAAAAAACAGTGGTACACATATCAAGATAAAGCAGACAGACCTATTAAGGTCATGGCTAGAGGTTTACATGAAACATGTGAGAAAACTGACATTATTGGAGACCTTAAGGAGCAAGGTCTTGCCATCCTGGATGTTACCAACATTCTCAAGAAAGAGAAAAGGAAAAATGATAGTGGTGAAATTGTAACCATCCATAAACCTCTTCCTCTCTTTATGTTAACCTTCGACAAAAATGAGGATGTAAACAAAATCTATAGTATTAAGGCCATTCTCAACATAATTGTGAAGATTGAGCCGGTGAAAAAAACTTCTAAACTCATTCCCCAATGTAAGAATTGCCAGTCATACATGCATACCCAATCCTACTGCGGGAAGGAATCTGCTTGTGTGAAATGTGCTGGAAAGCATAAAACTTCTGAATGTACCCTGAACAAAGCGGATTCCCCCAAATGTGTCAACTGCAAAGGGAATCATCCAGCAAATTATCGAGGATGCGAGGTAGCTAAGGAGCTACAAAGAATGAGAAACAAAATTACTAAACCCCAACTGAAAGAACAGACCAAGCGCGATGCTTCAGTTGAGAGGAATTTTAATAGGCGGAAATCGCTTACTACAACCATGACAGGAGCAACTACTTCAAAGGTTTCATATGCTACCGTTGCTAAAAAAGAGGTTAATGTGTCGAACACAGAAAAAATGCTGGCACAGATACTGGAAAGACTGGATGAACAAAAACATACCAATAAACAGTTATTTGAAAGAATAACTAAGCTAGAAAAAGGACTTACTAGCTATGGACTAATTTAATGGGACCGACTTTAAGAATAGCAACATGGAATGCGAACGGATTGCTAAATCACATTAAGGAAGTCGAATTATTTCTCCACTCCAACAAGATAGACATCTTACTTATTTCTGAAACCCATTTCACTCGGACGTCATACATCAAAATAAGAGGATTCACGTGTTATCATACGTTACACCCAAGTAATAAAGCTAGAGGAGGTTCGGCAATTCTCATTAAAGCTAACATCGCTCACCATGAAGAACCAAAAATCGAAGAGGAAAAAATGCAGGTAACTTCGGTCAAGGTACAACTCAATAATAAAAGCTTTAGTATAGCCGCAATATACTGTCCCCCCAGGTTTAACTTAAAGAAAGATGATTATACGGTCCTTCTTAAATCGCTTGGTAACAACTTTATAATAGGAGGTGACTACAATGCCAAAAATACCTTCTGGGGTTCGCGATTAACCACGGCTAAAGGTAAAGAGTTGTATGAAGCAGCAGCTTCTTTCAAGTGCGACTTCCTCTCAACTGGAAGGCCTACATACTGGCCCACGGATGCTAACAAAACCCCAGACCTAATAGACTTCTTTATAAGCAAAGGTATCTCAAGTGGTTACATAAATCTAGAGGACAGCGATGACCTACCCTCTGACCACTCGCCTGTCATAATAACAATCAGTGAAAAAGTAATCATTAGTGAAAATTCTCCGAGTTTATTCAATAGAAATACTTGCTGGTCCTGTTTCCGGCAGCAATTGGAAACATCGATCGACCTTAAAGTTCCTCTGAAAACCCCTAAACAACTGGAAGACGAACTCGACTTATTCATCAATAACATACAACAAGCAGCCTGGTTATGTACCCCAATAAACCAAAACAGTAACTATGACACTAATTCGAAATCATATCCGTTAGAAGTAAGGGATCTCCTGTGCGCCAAACGTAAAGCCAGAAGGAAATGGAAGAATAACAGAACCCCTGAAAACAAAACTATTCTCAATAGACTCGGTAACAAACTTAAATATCTTATTAGATCAATAGATAACCAATCAGTTGAACATTTTTTGAGTAACCTAACTGCAGAGAAAGACACCGAATACTCCCTCTACAAGGTAACCAAAAATATAAATAGACCTAAAGTTCATTCTCCTCCAATCAAAAAGGATGACGGGACATGGGCCAGAAGTAACCGAGAGAAAGCTCAACTTTTTGCAGATCATCTCTATGAAACTTTTCAACCTCTTCCAGTACAGTCACCTGAAGAAAACGCAACACTGATAGAAAAAACGGATGAGCTTGATATTCGGCCCGTTACGTTAAAAGAACTCAAAGATGAAATTAAGGGCAACATTAATCCTAAAAAGACCCCTGGCTATGACTTGATAACCGGTCGAATTGTGAAAGAGCTCCCTGAAAAGGCTATAACAAAACTACTTCATATCATCAACGCCACGTTCAGGTTACGACATGTACCTTCCCAGTGGAAAGTAGCGGAAGTCATAATGATCTCCAAACCAGGAAAATCACCAAATGAGAAGATGGGGTACCGACCCATATCCCTCCTCCCTGTCTTATCAAAACTGTTCGAAAAATTGTTGCTCAGACGGCTTAAACCAATTATTGAAGACAGAAAATTGATACCAGACCACCAATTCGGTTTCAGGCAACGCCACTCTACGCTAGATCAAGTTCATAGAATCACTAACATAATAGAAAAGGCTCTGGAAGGTAAAAAAATATGTGCCAGTATCTTTCTGGACGTGGCCCAGGCATTTGACAAGGTCTGGCACAAGGGACTTGAGTATAAACTGCACAGGGATCTCCCAAAACAGTTTTACTTACTCCTAAAATCCTACCTAGCGAACAGACACTTCAGGGTAAAGCAGGGTGACCAGTACTCTGTCTTGAAGCCTATAAAAGCAGGGGTACCGCAAGGCAGTGTCCTAGGCCCAGTACTTTACCTGCTGTACACACGAGATCTTCCACAACAGGAAAATACAACTGTAGCTACTTTTGCAGATGATACTGCCATCCTCTCTGTTGGAGATGACGCTGAAACTGCAACTCGCAATCTACAGACGTCCACTAACAAGGTTGTCAATTGGACCAAGATGTGGAGAATGAAACTAAATGAATCAAAGTCAGTGCATATCAACTTTACTAATAGAAAAATCATAGCCCCAGAAGTTGAGATCAATTCAAATAAAATTCCATACTCTGACACTGTAAAATACTTAGGGATGCACCTTGACTCCAAACTTAACTGGAAATATCACATTGAAAAAAAGAATCAGGAACTAAAAATCAAGTTCAGAAAGATGTACTGGTTGATGGGAAGGAACTCCCATCTCTCACTACACAATAAATTACTCATATATAAACAGATACTGCGCCCTATCTGGACCTATGGGATTCAGCTTTGGGGTTGTGCGAAAAAATCAAATATTAAAACAATCCAAACCCGACAAAATATAATACTGAGAAGTATAGTTCAGGCCCCCTGGTTCATGCGGAATGATGATATTCATCGAGACTTGAGGGTAGAAACGGTCACCGAAATTATCGCCAAATATGCAAGGAAGCACGAACATCGCCTCCACAAACACGAGAACCTGGAGATGCTCAACGTTTTAAACAACGAAGGAGAACTTCGGCGACTCAAGAGAAATAAACCTCTGGACCTAATTGTGCTGTGCAAATAGTGCAAGTGTAATCCAGTGTTTTTTAACTGTACTTGATACAAGTATGGGCCAGGTTTTGCTGTAAACCTCCCCCCTTAGTGAGCTTAACATGAAATGAAATATTGCTAGATGAAATGTACTATGTTTCAGTTGCAATAAATAAATCACGAAAAAAAAAAAAAGATCGGAATTTTATTCTCAATCCTAAGGAGAGTTATCGTCTGGAATGACACACACACACACACACACACACACACACACACACACACACACACACACACACACACACACACACACACACACACACACACACACACACACACACACACACACACACACACACACACACGCACGCACGCACGCACGCACACACACACACACACACACACACATATTTTTTTTTTTTTTTTTTTACGAAACTTCCCTCAAAGGCGGAGGGGGCACACCATTAAATTGAAAAATGAACAAATAAAATGAAAAAGTGGGGAGGACGCCCAGGTTTACCCGACGCCGGCTCTAGGGATAAGGGAAGTTGCAGGATGAGGAGGAAGAATGGGATGAAAGGAAGTGCCCCTATAAAACGACCACCAGTTCAGGTAAGAACCCCTCAGGACGCGGGTGGTGATACCACGGAGCACTCCTGCCGAGATGCCCAACTCGAGTAACTCCGTGGCGCTTCTCCCGCACCACACCCCGCGCCATGACACGGTTGCAGCCATGACCTTGATGTTATTGGTCGCCACTCCTTTTAGCTCGGAAATTGCTTGCCGCAGGTCATTTCTATCATACTTATTTATTTTAGCCCGCCAGGTCTGCTCCATGTCCACGCTGCCACTGACAACCTGGACATCCAGGATTATGGCAGACCCATCGGGCATGACGGCAACAATATCCGGCTTCTTGCCCCGGTCACTCGGCATGTGATATAGTCTCTCCCTCTCAACAGCCCAACCGCTGGATGACAAAGCGCCTGCTATCTGCTTGGCGACCGCATCGTGACGGAAAATGTGGCCACCATGAGTACGAGGACACTGCTGCACCACATGGCGACAGGCACGGCAAAGGGTGCGTCCCACGACTACTCCGTGAACACCTCACCGAGGTGGCTATGTAGCCACCCGGACGGCATGGCAGTAGTCGCGGGCCCCAATGCCCTCTGAAGCCCATTCCACCCACTGAAGAAATGGGGGCTTCAGAGCACTACCATCTACTGACTCATGCAGCGAGAACTCACAGATGAGCTGGGTTTTGGAGCAGATGGTGTTGCTCGGTCACCAACAACTGCTGCCTGACAAGTCCAGGTCAGCAGCAGTGGGGGCGATAGCTCACCCCTAAGGGCAAGCAGGCGCTGGCGGCGTAAAGATGGGATGCTGGCTGAGAGAGAGACAATACCGACCCACCGGCCTTGACCGGGGTGGAAAGCCTAGCCAAGAGCGCACAGCAGAACGAACTTCACGATCTAACTGTAGCAGCCTCCCCGCAGTAAGCCTACCAAAGACTAGCCCATAGGTTAGCTTTGGCAGTAAATACGTGCGAAGGAGGCGCAGCTTCTGCTGTGGCTTCAATGGAGCCTTGGTGATACGAGCTAGTGCTCCACCAAGGTCCACACGGCTTGCGGCAATGGTGGCCACACCCATGAAGTCAACTCCAAGGTACCGCCAAACCTCCAGCACGGATCGGGTGGGGATGGGTGACTGTCCTATGACAAAACACTCCTCATCCACCACCTTCACCTGATGCTGGCGACCCGACGGGACCAAGGAGACTGACCCACACTTGTCTGGGTTAACCACCAAACCACACCTGGCTAGCTGCTCAGCAAAGGCATTGAGGGCAATCTGCAAGCCCTCACGGGTTTCGGCGAGAAGGATTACATCATCGGCGAAAGCCAGTGCACCTACTCGCACCCCAGGGGCGAGATCGAACCCTATTTCAGCTGGCAGCTTACCCAAGGCATTGTCCACGACCAGATTAAAGAGGAGTGGTGACAGAGGATCCCCCTGGCGTACAATGACAACATCCCCTGACATCTCACCTCGTGCCTCGAGGACCCTCACGCCTTCGTGGTACAGGCAAGCAACATACTCAATTAAACGAGTAGTTCCCCCGAAACCACGAAGACAATCGGTCAGGGCAAAATGGCTTACGGTGTCAAAGGCCTTGGCGACGTCCAGAGCGGCGAGATGGAGCTGCCGTTTCTTGATACGGGCCAGCAAAATGACAGTTCGGAGAACTGTAAGGTTCTCCGCTGTGCCATCCGCTGGCCGAAAAGCTCTCTGGACGTCACCTATGACACCAGCAGCTTGGAGGCGAGATGCCAGAATCTTTTGGAAGTGGCGGAAGACTACAGACGATATAGATATCGGGCGGTAGCCTCCAGGCCCACTTAACCCTTTTTTTGGGATGAAAATTGTCCAGGCACTGGTCAACGCTTTCGGGGGTCTTCCCGATAGAAGCAGCAGGTTGAGGATGAGCAGCTTAACTGTTTTTGGTACCTTGTTCCAACGTCGGGCAGAAACACCATCAGGTCCAGCAGAAGTGGAGTTCTTGACACGGCACTTGTGTGCCTCGTCATGAAGCACCGGTGTGCACATGATGCAACGCAAGGAATCCCTGGTGGAAGCTGGGGGTACCACCGGCTCACCAGGGTTGTGGCTGGGAGCACTCAAGAGTGGCTCCCAATAGTCTACAAACTACTGGAGAGGGGGCAAAACTTGCTCATCCCCAGCTCCCTCCAGTACTTCCGCAGCCACACGAGCCGGATGCTTCCTCCACAACTTCTGGACCCGCTGATATTCCCGCCTTCTTGCTTGTTTTGCTGCTCTGCGACCTCCACGAGGCACCAAAGTAGGAGGCACCGCTCCCTGATGCCCCGTCACGGTCGCTTCCTCAACCCGTGGGAAGATCCTCTGTATATAGGCTGCAACCTCGTCCTCCAAGCCTTCAGGCCTCTCAACAGCCCGCCTCGCCAGTTCCTGCAGGTAGGGATAACCATCAATACGGCCTACCTGCTCCCCGAGCCTCAACACTTCAGTCTTCAAGTCTTCAAGAAGACCGGAGGTCCTGGGGGAGGATTGCTGAACGGCGGGCTGTTGTCCCACGCCTGTAGGAGATGGGGGAGAGGCCCCACGCCTATTTGCCAGGATCGCATCCTGGACAAGCTGCTTATAGTGGGGCCTCAGGCGAAGAGACTGAATGGCAGAAAGAAGAGGAAGGCAGATTCAGGGCAGAGGAAGAGGATGAAGGGTAGGATGAAGATGATGAAGATGAGGGGGAGGATGACCGACGCCCCTGCCTGGGGCGCCCCCGAGCTCCTCCCCTAGAACCCCGGGTGCCAATGGGCACGCGGGGGTTATGAGGCTCTTGTTCATTCGGATTCATAACGGGGGAAGCGTTTGTAAGGGACAGGAGGCCCATTGGCATGAGCCACCCCCCTTATCTCCAGCGGGTCATTTCGCCACCCTCTGTTCACCCAGAGGGTGCCCGGGTTGCGCGACAGGGACGCATGACCATGACTTGGGTAGGGATATGAAGGAGCTCCGAAGAGATAAAAACACCAACAGTTACCCTACCCCAGCAACCCAAACACACACACACACTTTTTTTTTTTTTTTTTTTTTTTTTTTTTTTTTTTTTTTTTTTTTAAGAAACCTCCCCTCAAAGACGGAGGGGGCACGCCATTAAATTGGAAAATAAACAAATAAAATAAAAAAGTGGGGAGGACGCCCAGGTTTACCCGACGCCGGCTCTAGGGATAAGGGAAGTTGCAGGACGAGGAGGAAGAATGGGATGAAAGGAAGTGCCCCTATAAAATGACCACCAATTAAGATAAGAGCCCCGAAGGACGCGGGTGGTGATACCCCGGAGAACTCCTGCCGAGATGCCCAACTCGAGAAGCTCCGTGGCACTTTTCCCGCACCACACCCCGCGCCATGAGACAGTCGCGGCCATGACCTTGATGTTACTAGGTGCCACTCCTTTTAGCTCAGATATCGCTTGTCGCAGATCACTTCTATCATATTTACTTTTCTTAGCCCGCCAGGTCTGCTCCATGTCCACGCTGCCACTGACAACTTGGACATCCAGGATTATGGCAGACCCATCGGGCTTGATTGCAACGATATCTGGCTTCTTGCCCCGGTCACTCGGCATGTGGTATAGTCTCTCCCTTTCGACATCCCAACCGCTAGATGACAAAGCACCTGCTATCTGCTTGGCAACCGCATCGTGACGTAAAATGCGGCCACCATGAGTACGAGGACACTGCTGCACCACATGATAAAGATTCTCATTTTTACCCCGACAGGCACGGCAAAGGGTATCTACTGTCCCGCGACTACTCCTCGAACACCTCACCGAGGTGGCTAACGTAGCCACCCGGACGGCGTGAAAATGGCGATAGTCGCGGGCCCCAATGCCCTCTGAAGCCCATTCCACCCACTGGGTAGAAATGGGGGATTCAGAGCACTGTCGGAGTTCTTTACCATCTACTGACTCATGCAGTGCAGCAGCGAACTCAGCAGATGAGCTGGGTTTTGGAGCAGTTGGTGTTGCTCGATCGCACCACAACAACTGCTGCCGGACAAAGTCCAGGTCAGCAGCAGTGCGGGCGACCTCCGAGCTCGAGCCCCTAAGGGCAAGCAGGCGCTGGCGGCGTAAAGATGGGATGCTGGCAGAAAGAGAGACAATACCGAGCCCACCGGCCTTGACCGGTGCGTGGATGTAAGCACTTCGGACACCAGGTGGAAAGCCTAGCCAAGAGCGCACAGCAGAGCGAACTTCACGATCTAACTCAAGCAGCCTCCCCGCAGTAAGCCTGCCAAAGACCAGCCCATAGGTTAGCTTCGGCAGTAAGTACGTGCGAAGGAGGCGCAGCTTCTGCTGTGGCTTCAATGGAGCCTTGGTGACACGACCTAGTGACGGTCACACACACACACACACACACACACACACACACACACACACACACACACACATATATATATATATATATATATATATATATATATATATATATATATATATATATATATATATATATATATATATATGAAAAAGCGCAAACTTCAGGATTCGTTTCAGAATACCTATAAACGGATTAACGGATTTCAATGAAGAAGTTTTTTCAAAAATGTAGATTTTATGATTTTCCGTGCTTGTGCAGTAGCTTCATTTTCTGCGAAAGTTCACTAAAAACTTGTGCTTACAGTCGTAATCGCGAAAAAAAAGATGTTATCACGAATATCTACGTAAACTGTGATTACGAATGTACTGATAACAGAGTTAGGCGTAATCGTAATTATGATTTCCATTACGATTACAATCATAGGGTCTTAGAGTTGTGATTACATTGACGATTATATTCACAGAACCTGAAGATATGATTATGATTACGGTTATGATTACCTGCGTAATCACAGTTTTTCTGTGATTAAATTCGTAATCACTAGTTTTTTGTGATTAAATTCGTAATCACTAGTTTTTTGTGATTACAACTGTATTGGTCAGGATCCCCCCCCCCCCCCCCCCCTTTTGGTGTCGCAAAAGTGGTAAACTCTAGGATTCGTCTCAGAATGCTTCAAAACAGATTTCACTGATGAAATTTTTGGAAAATTTTGATTTTAAAATGTTGCGACCCATTGCAATAGAACTTCATTTTTACGAAAATTCGCTAAAATGCACTTCTTCATGTTTCGTCAGCTTTACTTTGAGAACGGAATGAGAGATCGAAAATTGAAAATGATGTGTTATTCCCAAAAAAAAAAAAAAAAGTCCCTCTTTCAGTAGTCCAAAAACTTTTAGATTATTTCTGATTATTTTCTCCCTATGAACGTAGCCCCAGGCCCTCCCAAAAGTGCTGACCATGTTTCAATTCGATTAACATTTGAGGGGAGGGGGGGTTACTTTTCCGACACCCTGTGTAAGTGTAAAAGTGCGTCATTCCAGACGTTAACTCTGCCTAGGGTTTAGGTCAAAAATTCCGTTTGTGCGCCTAAAAATCAATCATTTCATAAGAAAGGATGAGTACGTAGAGCAGCCCTTTTTGACCACAGTAAATTGGTCAAAATTCAAGAAATATGTTGAGAAAACGACAAAACGACTAAAACTCGTATAATAATCAAGTTTATATTTCTTAGCAGAATATTACTCAATTACGTTTATCAGCTATTAACTAAAACATTCAAAAATGGGTCCACAAAATTATGCTGAAAAATGTACCTACTTATATTTCATTAAGATATGATTTTAAAAAATATCTTTCGGAATAGCAGATTTTTATTTAAAATTCGTTTAATGCAATAAAATTAATAGTTGACAACTTGTTTGTAGTACTCCAAATGCTTAAATTCCAAATCAATGTGACATAAATACGATAATTTCCGAAATTTGGCTGTGATTGTATAGGAACTGGTTTTCATGAGAGATAGCATGGCTGAAGTGTGCATAAAAATGCATATAGAAGATGTGGTATTCAGATCGCGTCTAATACCACATTCGAATTAAAACCTTTAAACCATGAATTATTCACCATCACCGTGAATATTACTGCCCATTTCCTTTTTTTTCATTAGGACATTATGATGAAGTGAGTGGAAATAACAGAGCGAGATAGAGAGAGGGACGTTGTGACTCGGGATGGGTCTCGGTAATTCAATATTGGCATGTAATCAAGTATAATGGTTAGCTAGAGAGGGGAAGAACCGTTCGAAGATTTCATTCCCACCCTCCTCATTGTCTTCAACCCTTAAACAAATTACATCCCGATGTCACCAAATATATCACCTATGCCACCGCCCCTCCCCCCCGCGTTATGGACCTCTATATACAACCAGTTGTCTCACTAATACCATTAACTCTCTCGCGCTCCCTTCGTCCCTTCGTATGAATAATGTAACCGCATAAGCCTCGAGTCTTATTCACCCATCATTTAGCTCACTAGGTTTGTTTCAAGGCATGAAATACGGGCTTTTCACTTCTGAATCAAGAATAGGTTAAATTCAAATTCACCCTGTTCATCATTCAACATCGAATATTAATTAGGTAGGTGAGCTTCACTTGCGGGAGTAATAAATTAGGAGCTCCATCTGTGCTGGTTGCATGTAATTTAAAACTATCAAAGCCTAATTGAGTAAGAATTAACTTCAATTTAGTGATGGTTCTTAGCTTGAACCGTTATTTTAGGTTGCCTACCTGCTTGCCAGTGTTTGACGAGTTGACATGAACAGTAAATTTAATTCAAAGTTGACCAAAGTAATAACGCATTTTTCAAAGATAAAAAAAAACTTGTATGAAGTTAAGATTGATGAACAAAAACTTCTAAACTCCTCATTTTGATAATCATGTCCTTTGTGTCTATGTAAAATTTAATCTTGGGGAACACAATAAAATTCCCAAAATTGTTAAATCAGTTTTTTATTTCAATTTGTAAGCTATTTTTAAAACCTAAATAAATTATTATTCAGGAGAAAGAAAATGAACGTAAAAGAGAACAAAAGCAGTACTTTTAAAACCATATATGAAAGCAAAAAAGTATTTTATACAAGCTATATACCGTGTCCTGTTGCCGCTCGCTTGCCGCACCGCACAGTGAAGCACAATCCTAAAAACCTGGCCAAAATTTAAAAAAATATAAAATTTACGTTTTTAGGGTGTTGAACTCGAAAGAAAATATTGGAAAAATTTCCAGGCTCTTAGTTAACCAAATATGCCCCGTTTTACTTAATTTTAGACAAAATATTCGTAGTAATTTGAAAATCACTGTTGTCTAAATTCATACCAGTCTTCATTGTTGACTTCTCCCATGTTTTTGGGATGCTGACCACGAGAAAAAATATAGAAAACATTCCAGAAACCTTACTTGATGAATTTCAATGCAATTCCTACACTTAGAAACTCGGGATTTTAGCAAGTTTCCTTTAAGATGTAAGATGGAAAAACGGTCAGAACCTCCTATTACATGTTTCTTGGGTGCTGATCTCGAAAATATAATGAAAACATTCAAGTAACATCACTGATGGGTTTCGAGTAATTTTAATGTTTTTCTACATTTTTAATTTAAAAAATTCACCGATTTTTTTTTTCTTTCAGAAAATGTTGGACAAATATTGTAAATTTTGGACTCCATCTTTAGGAGGTTTTGACAAAAAATATTGAGATGACTGGGAGATAAATAGCTATTTTAACCAGAAAAAAAGTATGAGAAGTTATCCATGTATACATAATCTATGTAAATCACATACGTTTTTCAAATAGATTGCGACTGAAATTGGAAAGGATCGCAGTGGATCATTTTACTATGATAGTTACACTATTGAGCCGTTCAAACGTTCAATTCAATTCAATATATAGTTATTTTCATAATTGAATATTTCTGTTTTATGCGATTTTGATGATCTGAAATATAGGTAATTTCAGCCCGTACAACAAATTTCACAAATTTGTACATGTAGTGCATGTTTTAAAGCATATAATTCTGTTAATAATTTCTTGTCTTCTGATGTATCCGTAGCTGGGAGTTGGGTGGAATTTCCTCGTAGAAACGCTGAAACGAGACTTGACTTACGGATTTTCTCGGTTATCCATACCAGGTTAAACAGTGAACATAGAACATCCTGTTTGATCAAGTGTTACTCTCTCGGTATATGAGGCCGAAGGTTGAAATGAGTCCACCCGAATGTTACTCAACGAAGGCCCTCACCAACCTATAAATAAAATACTTACGTATTATAAAACCCCATTGTCTCAGGGTTGATGAAGCAATAATCTTTTTTAAATCAAATTCAAAATTAGCCAGAACCCAGAAATAAATATAGTCATCAAAGATGATATAATAAATCAATTTCAATCTAAATTATCTATCAATGTCCCAGTTTCTTGTTTTCCTTATTTTGACCAGGATTTTTGGGTTCGCCCCACTGTGCACCTCACCCTAGGACGAAATCCTTAAATCACGTTCAAAACCTATTTATTCTTGAACATGTTTTTCCCAATCAATTTGAAAATTATTTCCGAGTTTATGTATACATAGAGCATCAAAATCCAACTTTCTAGGTCATAATATACGAGGGCCCTCACAGTTGTCTGGAAGGCAATAAACGTTTTCTCACGAACACGATCTGCCATATTGACGGGGAATCGTCAAAAACATCCACAGGAAATAGAAAAACCTTACCCCAAAATCGTACCAGTTGCTAAATGCGATTTTTTCATGGAAATTGTAGCCAGAAAAATTTTCTTTCTGAATAACGTATTGGGAAATATTAATTTTGCCATTATATGTGAGAAGAACCACAAAACATTTACTCAGACTCGCTTTGCTTAAAAAGCGGATTTTATTCAAGAATGCCAAATATCCGATGTCCGGATTGATCAAGAATGTCCACAAACTGTCATCTAGGACTCGGGCAAGTTTTTCAGGGATGAAATAAGGGAGCTAAAGGTTATAAAATACTTTACTCAGTGAACAGTATTCATGGAACTGACAACATATTTATTTCATTACAAAACATGATTATTATTGTTTATTTATTCAATTTCTCTCATCCGAAATATATCGTTTCAAAAGATAAACCTCAATGAAGATATTATGAAACAACAGCCTCGGCTAATATATGTTCAAAATTTGTCTACTTTGATAAAATTCATTGTTTTTCTGTGAAAATTCAGATATGTTTCGACGAGAAATCGACAACAGCTGCTTTCAATCTTAGCAGGTACTCTGGATCATCTACATTATTAATTTTACGTCTATTCCAAAACTTTGGGAAGTCTCTATGTATCGATTCGCCAACCTGCTCGGACCATAAACCAAAACCTTCATCATCGTTCATGAATTCGAGACTTACTTCAATGTGGCATAAATCAATATGAAGTTTAATAGTTTCAGATACTTGTACATCTATTGCGAGGCGAGCTGTCCTCAAATCTTTGATATGTTGACTCAATTCGGATTGAATTCTCCTAACCGCAAAGCATGAGTGCACAATTTTATCCATAGCTCTAAAAGCTGCAATGAATGGTAAAAGTTCTAGAGAACCACCCAAGTGTTCACTGATTTCTGGGTCCAATAACACATCTGCTCGCTTAAGTAAAGTTCTGCAGGTATTCCCTTTGAAATCCTCTCCGTGATAGTTTTTTGATACCAATTTTAATTTCCGGGGCCATAATAGAGCTTTTTTCTTCCCGAGAAGAGGTACGAGAGCTGTCCAAAACAAATTATTCACAAACCCTTGGAGAATGTACAATTCGGGAATAATGCACTTCTGCAGCACTTGAACATTATCAGGCATATGTATGGTACTCGTGGACTTGTTCGCAACTTTTTTATCGCTACCCAAAGATACGAATTCTCGATAATCTTCGCGCAGATCACCGTAAGTTTTCGTCTCCAGGAGTTTGTCATCGAGAAAATCTCTATTGTTCTCGTCATTCGTGGGAGGGTAAACCTTTTTTATGTCCGTACGATTCCTCGAATCTTGCAGTCCCACGAAGCAATACGGGCAAGGGAACGAGGAGGTAGCTGTGTGTTGGCCGCTGATAATAAGGAAGAGTTTTAGATCAGACACAAATTTGAAAGGCATGTCGTTCATTTTCATCAAATTAAATAATATCTTCGTATTCTCATAACTCTCCGTAATCGCAGGTATTATTGCCAACATAATTATTGTATGGAAGCTTGTTACTTTGTCTACTTTACGTTTTTTCGCTGACGAATCATCTTCATTTGAATCTGCGATGGGTTCGGATAGATAATCCTCTGGAATGATGGTCATACATACTTTCTAGAAACCTTGACCACCATCAGCCATTATTTTGATAAGGTAATTGCCAATAAGATTGCGTCTATGTACTTATTACCGTATCCAAGATTTCCTCAGCATTACTGCAAATGACAGGCCTTTTCTGTTTGGCAGGGTTTTTTTCTATCTCAAATTCAAAAATGCCGGAATAATACACATTTTCCAACAGCTTAGCTCTATCTGAAGCCTGCTTTGTATAATTGGCTGGTATAGATATTTTCCCTGCTGTACTTCGAATGAGGCTAAAATTTTCATTTGTTTACCCGATGCTCCGGATTCAACTTGGTAGCTATTCAATTTTTCGATCGAAAATACAGCTGGTTCCTCTGTTCTCTTGAGCTAAATAGTTTTAGCGTGACCAGTCGTGCTCAAACTAATTTTTGGAATTTGCACATCATCATTATCGATTCCCACCGTGCTCACTTTTTCTGAGATAAGAGATGAACAAATCTGCTCTTGCTGTTTCACTGGTAGAGTACTAGCCAGTTTTAAAATATTTTCCCGTACTTGTTCCTTAGACGATGTATTTTTGACACAAGTATGACGTTTGCCCCTTCCCTTTTCTTGGAAAGAAAGTCTGCAAAGCTTTGTCATATTCTTTTCATTTGAATCGTTATTTTGCTGTTTTTTGGGATTTGACTTACTTTTAAATGTTGAGATGCATGTACTCCATAATCGCGATGAATAACTATGCGCGGATCGAGTATGTCACCGATAGCCAATTTTTTGCCCGTCCTTGCTCGACATTTGTGCCAGGCTGTCAAAGAAATGTAACATGTACACGATGAGTCGCACAGTGTAGAACTACTTCTCGTGGATTTCTGAAGAAGAATATCTTCCCAGTAGGGCATACTTTTGAATGGTTTCATTTTTCTTGTGTTCCTGCAGAATGAGTCGGCAAGTAACGCATACTCCTGTGGGATAAAGAGGATCTTGTAGATTAAAATTCATACTCAGGAACTTTTTTATCTACAATTCATGATCTGCTGTGATATGGAAAAATTCCAAACTTTTAG
The DNA here is from genome assembly GCA_030762985.1 of Adelphocoris suturalis. Lineage (NCBI taxonomy): Eukaryota > Metazoa > Arthropoda > Insecta > Hemiptera > Miridae > Adelphocoris > Adelphocoris suturalis. The sequence goes on along the minus strand of CM061045.1, from coordinate 16,085,671 downwards.
ACCCACGATTGATTTTCCTCCCGCACAATGCACAGATTTTTCTCCTATTCTCATCGTGATCACATAGATAATTGATAAAATGAAACGGCATTATCACAAAAAATTGAAAAAAAATTAATATAACAAAAATTCAAATTTATATTGACCACAAGCAATATTCTATACTGGAGATGATAGGTTATTACGCTTCAGAAATTGAATGCTGACTGACAGAGATTCTGCTAGTACTTATTGAAGACACGCGGATTCATGTGCATATACTCAATATTGTTTTGTTTACAAATAAATGCGAGCAAACGACGCCCCGTCTTTCTCGCAAAACCCTTGGCATTGATAGAGTTGTATTTTGAAACGAGCACGTCTCTTTTTAGAATGCGTAGTTGCGCCCGAATACATGCTAACCGTGAAGATTGTCTGTGTAGTTTCTATACGAACAAATCCCTGAATTATGTTAAAATTTCAAAAATTTCAGGGATTTATATCCAGCGCCTTTTTGTTGTTTGTAAAACAGAACCTTGTAATTGAATTCCCAGTTTCTGAACTTCTGAGAGAATATTTCTAGACATTCTCGACCCTACCGAACTCCGGATATTTGGAATTTTTGAATAAAATCCGCAAAGCGAGTCTGAGTAAATATTTTGTGGTTCTGCTCTTATTTAATGGCAAAATTAATACTTCGCAATATGTTATTCGGAAAGGAAATTTTTCTGGCTACAATTTTTCCACTATTTTTGAGCCTAAAGATGTTGTGTCTTGTTCGAAATATCCCAATTTGAGCCATGAAGAAAAATGTTGACTATGCTTATTCTACCATTAAATTTATATTTACGGACTCACGAAAAAATCACGTTTAGGAACAGGTACGATTTAGGGGTAAGGTTTTCCTATTTCCTGGAGACGTTTTTGACGATTCCCCGTCAATATGGCAAACCGTGTTCGTGAGAAAACCTTCATTGCCTTCAAGACACCTGTGCCCATTTTGCACAACATAAGCTAAATAATTGACATTGAACTAAAAAATTCAATACTGCCGAATCATTCGAAAACACCGTCTAGAAATGTTCAAATTTATTTCGTAGGATTTTTTCCTAGTTTAATGAAATGAAATCAAAGTTTTGTCACCGAGGTTTTATTTTATTATGTAAAAAAAAAGTTTAGTTAAAAGTTTTAGTACTTTACTAAAAAAAGTTCAGTCATGCTGCATGATGCTACCTATTAGCGAATTATCTTAAATAATCTATCGTATTATAGTACCTATGTTAAATTGTATTGAAATTTGAGCAATTTCAGTAAAAAGAAATAGTTAAAAACCAACTTCATGACAAAAAACAATTTAAATTAATTTTTGATTAAAAAAAGATTTTGGATTTTTAGGTTTTTTGCAGTTTTTATAGATTTTTCAGCAAAATATTGGTGAAATTTAAGTACAGTTTTCTGGATAATTTTGTGCAAAAAATTTATAATGTCCTAGTTTATCTTTGATAATTTGGTTTTGATTTGAAACGCTGCTAAAAATGACAAATTCAATGATTTTTGAACGTTTCAAGCCATTTTTAGTATTTTCTTAGTACATTTTTTGAATTTCGACCATACTGATGAGCTCAACAATTGTAGGCAAACAAAATCATCCTTTAGTTTGAAAGCTTTTTTTTTTTTTTTTTTTTTTTTTGCGAAAGAACAGGATTTTTTCCTCAATCCTAAGGAGAGTTATCGTCTGCAATGACACACACACACACATATATATATGTATATATACTCGGCGCTTCGCGCCTCGCCAGGCGGCTTCGCCGCCTTGGACCCCCCGGATCTTTTCTTTTTTGTACTGCGTAGAAAACGAGGATAATTTGCTATGCAAATTTCGGGAATTGTACGACCAAAAAAAATTTGACCAGTCAACAGGATTTGAAAAAAAGAAAAGAAAAAGAGAAGAGAAAGAAAAAAGAAGAAAGAGAAAGAAAGAGAAAGAAAGAGAGCGAAGAAGAGAAAGAAAGAGAAAGAAAGAAGAAAGAGAAAGAAAGAAAGAAGAGAAGAGAGAAGAGAGAAAGAAGAGAGAAAAAGAAGAGAAGAGAGAAGAGAGAAAGAGAGAGAAAAAGAAGAGAAGAGAGAAGAGAGAGAGAGAGAGAAGAGAAGAGAGGGAGAAAGAGAGAAGAAAGAAAGAAAGAAGAGACAGAAAGAGAAAGAAAAAAAGAGAAAAAAAAAGAAAAATATCGGGAGTTGTACGACCAAAAAAATTTGACCAGTCAACAGGATTTGAACCCACAACCTTCGTCTCACGAGACAAATTTCGTTACGGACATTACAAAAAAAATTATTGGGGGTCGGCCTAAGAATTGCATAGCAATTAATATATATATGAAAAAGCGCAAGTTTCAGGAATCGTTTCAGGATGCCTCAAAACGGATTTCAATGAAGAAAATTTTCAAAAATTTTCCGAACCATTGCAATAGCTTTATTTTCTACAAAAATTCGCTAAAATTACAAAATATAGATATTTTTACTATTTCAATATTTTAACAATGACTTATCCTCTATGCCCCCTCCCGAAAAAAGGTTATTAAATATTCGGGTATTTCTTGTTGTCCGATCGCCAGCATCTCCAGCGCTCACTCCAGATAGCATACCACCAAACTGTACACATCATTCTGATCTATATGTCCAGCTAATCTGAATTTTTACTGAGGGATTGACTAGGTACTTGATGGCTGAGGGATTGACTATTTTTGAGATGGGAGCATCCGGACCACCAAACTATACACATCATTCTGATTACGTTGGCGGTCGTATAGGTACTATCTGGAGGCAGCGCTGGAGGTGCTGGCGGTCGGATAACAGGAAAGGTCCAAATATTTGGAACAGATGTCCTGAACAAAACCCATAAGCTTTGTAACAAGGGCTGAAGGCCTGTTGTACTGAATTTTGCTATGCAACTATTCCTTACTATGATGAATCTATCTTTTCTATGTATAGGTGTATAGATATCAGGAATAAGGTGACATAATGAGTACACAGATTAAAGGAGATTACTTTGAGATTTTATTCAAAGATGTAAGTGTTGCTCCAAAAAGATTCTACGGGATTCTTTTTCTAACTAACCTGAGAGGCATTTACCAATAGCTGGTTTTACAGTTTGAATAGAAAAACACCGCAGTTCTCGTGACGACCGATAGATCGCGTATGCAGGCTATTAGCCGTCACAGCTTTCAGGTGCTACTAGGTGTTTCCTTTCAAACAAGGTCGTAAGAACTGTTTATATTCGAGCGTGTGTCCAAACTTGCACCTAGATTACGCAGGGTAGGTATGTCTCTTGTTTACCTACAATGATCGTACGGGGAAGGGGATGCCTCGTTCTCTTCCTAAAATCCTTCAGTTCTCTCACTGTCACTTGTTTAGAAAGGTAAAAACTCCGTAAAAATTACTTCGTTCAAAATAGTAAATTACAAGTTTGCTAACGTTTTGTTGTCGCGAGATGAAGATAGTGTGAAGTTAGTGGATTACCTATCTGAAAAATTCGGAATCGATGAATCTAGTTTTGAAAATAGCATTGAACTCCAAGTTCATAAACAGATTTAAAAAAAATATATATATATATATATATATTTATGTATATATAGAATCAACGAGCATTTTATAGCAAAGATGAGATCTGGCTGAATGAGTGCTACTTTGGGTTTCAGTGCAATACCAGCGTCCCCGTAGTTGCGACTCCTCGGAATACTGGCGGCCGTTCTTCATAAGATTTTGAGAACCTTAGTGAGTGCTCGATCAGGTGCAGGGCTAATTTGATGAAACAAAGATATACAGTAGCTGAATTAAGTTTCGCCTTTGCTCATACTGTGCGTACTTCCGGTCATGAAAAAGTTGCCGACAGCCTACAAAACCTCACATCAACTATTGCTATTGCCATCAACAGAAGACGATGCAATTTCAGAAGAAGAGAACTGGGGAGGAAAGGACTAGTGATTTTATGGAAGTGGATTAAATAAATCAAATGCACTTTCAAAATTGTATTTCGCAATAATTTTTGAAGGAGGTATAAATAAAATGTATTAGGCAAACACAATTTTTATTTTCATTTATAATCATTCCATTAATTCCGTATTTACTGCCTTTGAAGGGTTAGAAGTGCTTATTACTACGTACCAAAATGATCGAATAATATAATGTGTAACATTAAGCAACAAATATACGTTTCCTCTTGTCTTAGACAAATTTTGACATATAATTTGGATTCTACGCATTCAAAACCCCCTAAATCCACCATGTTTGAAAGAAAAAAATCGTAATAAAGTGATCAGAGGATTTAAGTGTGATTATCATCGCAATATTATGCGTATCTCTCTTAAGCTAATTACGCTGAGTGCCTGTGCCTGCAGAATAGTGTCAGAACCAGCCATACTCGTACTCTCAATAATGAGGAAAAGGGGAACGAACTTGTGTGGCCAAAGAAGAGAGAGAACATACTGTAGCAAGCTGGCAGGAATTGTGAACTGAAGTGCAAACAGGGAGATGGACAACCCAGTTTGGTACCCCAGATCAAAATGTGGTTAGAGAGAAAACATGGAGAAGTGAACGTTTTCCTAACACAGTTCATCTCTGAACATGGACTATTTTACGCCTACCTGCATAAAATGGGAAAAGTAGTCGTCCTTGTCTAGGCTGCCAGGAAGTGGACGATGATGTGCTCCACACTGAGTGCAAGCGATGGGCTACCGAATGTCGAAGGCTGCAGGATACTCCTGAAGTGGCACCTCAAGACGTGACCCCGGAGGTGGTAGTACCAAAAATGCACACACATAGGACCTCTGTAGCAGTCTATGTTGAAGGCATCCTACAGATAAGAGACAGAGGAGGGGCATACACATAAACTGAGAGGATCGAAGAAATTTCCCTAGGGCTCAACCTGAAGTAATGGTCCAGGTTGAGTTCCAAAGTGGGAAAACAAAGTTGAGGTTTTTGTGGGTTTGAATCACATAACCTGGAGTGCGGCCCCTGATCGCTCGAGTACCGCTGGCAACGATCCTGCGTACCATCAGTGGTACGCATACAACAGGTTGGGAACCGCAGTTCTATAGAGCCACTAGATTATGTTTTCATTCAATTTTACTATTCAAACATAAAATTACAAGATTCGTAGATGACCTCCACTTCTAGAAATATAACAAAATGTAGCAATACATGGTTGGTTGGCTTAATTTTTAAGGTTGGTCAGGGCGTTCATCGCATACATACCGAAGGGATAGCAATCAGAAAATGGATCTTTGTGTGTGTCCAGTGTCATCCAAATAATTCAGCTGTTCGACACCACAGTTTGGAGTTGCCACTCAGCGTACCCACGGGCAAGAGTTATCCGGAATCCCGACTCCTATTACAATGAATGGCTTAGCAAGACATGAGCTTGGGTGGCATATTGTAAGAACGATGTATGTAGTAAAGAAAATATTTCATTCTACTGCCAACATTATCAATACGCCCTGAAATAATAACAATGTAAATATGTAATACTAGTTTAAAAATGGCTTTTTAATTTTACAAGGTATTTTTGGTACGGGACCACTGTGGAATTAAAATACGGTTCACGTGTGCAGCCTGATCTGTGATAGATCAAGGGGGAAAAACGTCTGCCAAGTTGGGTGGGCAGTATAGCTTCCTCACATATTGTAACATCGACGTATATTAGTTGAAGAACAAAGTAATAGTCGAAATGATTGACTGTAAAATATAACAATATCTAATACATATGTATACATGCTAGATTGCAAATTATGGCTTTAATTCATGTTTGCATTTGCAGAAATAGTCTAAAGGTTAACCCACACAATAATTGAAAATTTCGTCAAGATTGATACAATATTCTCGGTAATCCAATATTGGTTTTGCGTATGCGCAATCGCTACCAAGGGCAAAATTTATAGGGGACCGTCTAGGAGCTAAACCGCACAATCTCTGGAAATTTCATACATGTCGGACCATTAGTCATGGAGTTTTGTCTGTGTTGATGCATTTTAGTTTAGCGCATGCGCAATAGTTATTACTCCACCAATCGTCGGATTTTCCTGGAACATGAAATTGTCTGCTCTCCCAGTTTGAACGGAATCGGACCAACAGATGATGAGAAATCAACGTTATGATGAATTCACTTGTGCGCATGCGTGCAGGCTACTGTGGATTTCACAGGTACGAAAATTATAGGGAACCGTCTCGGAGGTAACCCGCAAAATCCCTGAAATTTTCATCGAAATCGAACTGTAACTTGGCATAGGTTTTCGGCGTGACAAGGATTTTCCACAGACAGATAGACACGCAACCAAAATTGATCAGCGAGCTCTGAAATACAAAAAGCAAGGGGAAATTTTGATTTTGGACGACAAAAATTTGTTCGACTTTCTTCATGAACACAAAGCTTTCCTACCTTCGCTAGTAAGGAAGCGAAAAATCTGTAAATATTATGAAAGTCTAGCTAGTTTGCAATAATGAAGACAAAATGAAGTTCTGCGCAAAAACATAAACAGTTGCCCCACATTGTTTTGATGTATTTTAAAGGCACTTCCTTATTTCAAGAGTTAAACTTCGATGCAGACAAGTAGTAAGCACCTCCGAAGATTTTCTCGAAGAATTATTGTTGAAAAGGCTTGTTTTAGGGAGACTAATTGGCTATTACGCTAATTGTGAAGTTGAGTAGAAGCTACGTGAACAGAAGGATTTAATCAAGTTGTGCTCCTCCGTAAACCATGCGCATTTTAATTAAGGTAGAGTTTACAGCCCCTTACCTTTCAGAGGGTAAGGGAAGCCAATCCATTAGCAAGCTGTAAGCGGACGTCTTCACCTTATGGCAACTAACGGAAGAGAAAGAATTATCTCATTCCCTTCCTTTCCTTCTAATTTCTTGAAAGGTAAGATTTGGTGAGTTCATCATCAAGGAACTGCAACTACATCACGACTTTGTGGTTCGAAATATATTACTTTGAACGCTCAACTGACAACGGTTGGAATTGCCAACCGGTACTAATACCTGAAGAGTCGTTGTTTTGCAGGCTATGCACAAGCTTTAATTATAATGATAAATAAAGTTCCAGTCATGCAACATAAATTATATCGAAATTTGAGTAATTTCAGTACGTACAAAGAAATTAACAAAATCAAATTTTATGCCAAAACACTCAAAATAAGTGAAATTCGGCGATTCAAAAATCTTCTTTCTCTGGAGATATTTGTCATCGTTCACTGACAAAGATCGTCACAGACATCGTCCACTTTTGTTAACTTCTACAGCGTATTTAAGTATGTGACGAGTTGACTTTCAGTCGTTTTTTAAAGAGTGAATCGTAGAATTGAAGCTTTTTCTGTTTGATTTTGGTCCATAACAAACTCCTATCATTTTGTTGAAAGATGGGAAAGATAACTATATCGTAGGTGAATTTCCGTGCATCATCGTACGCTCTGGTTGTTAACATGGTTTACGGGAAGGAAGGAATTGAAGCAAATAGATGAAGGTTGTGGTTTACTATATCGGCTTCTCTTATCAATAAGCCCACGTAAAAATCAACAACCACGTAATCAGTCAATACAACAAGTTTAAAAGTGAGTGAATTTGGACCATGTATCTTTAATGCGAATTCATGAGAGCGGTAATTCTATGTTGTGGTTTTATGGGGTTTTATCTCATGAAACTCCTTGGAGCTAGGCGATATTTTTCTCAAGTGTAGTGGTGACGAGGTAAATTGAAACGGTTTTTGAGATCGGATTACCTTCTTCGATTTCCTCTTTACAGTTTAGTTTTACAGTGACGTTGAGCATTTTTTATGAACACCTCGGTTAGAATTTCACGGGAGTCGATTCTATTCGAGGATTAAGATTCTATGACATTCCCTTTGACATCTTGAATTTCTGATGTAGATGAGCATTTGTAAAGCGAGAATGAAATGAGAATTTCTCCTCATGATTGCTAAGATAATCATGGGCACTTATATTTTTTAGTTCTGATTCCAGTTGTGAAAGGCTACTTATATGATCTCGAATGGGGTTAGTTTTGCGGGGGAGTGAATTGAATAAACTATAATAGTGTAGCGTCAAAAATATCAATGATGAAGCTCCTATGCACGAATTGGTTGTAAGCAAAAATTTGCAGACATTTACCTATCACTTTATGGTAACGCTTTTTGAGTTTATGTGCCAAAGTGAAGACAAGAAAATGTCAAAAAATCCGTTTATTCCAGAAATTGAAAAATAAAAGTAACTGTTGAACATGAGCTTTTTAAAATTCTCACTCATTATTATCGCTTTAAGTGATCCCACTCTTTATTTTTTACTGCCTCCACAGCTTTTCTAAGATCCTCTGGGTCCAAGATCTTCTAGCGTAAAACAATAACAACATTATATTCTCCATTTCATATACTTGAACGTAGTGTAAAAGAGAGAAGAGCAGCACTTACCCACCGTGTGGTTCAGGCGCAATCCCTCTGAGAAGAAATTCGAGAGAAAAACACTGATTCAATTTATTTGAATCACACTGTCTCTGGATCAACAATAACGACACTTGGCGCAAGTGCCCTTTTAACGAGGGATGTACAAACTTGACTTTAGAGCTTTCCACATACATGCTCTTCAAAAAACGGGTAGGCGATACTACGAACCTAGGCGGCGTTTGGGCCACTTACCCTATATGTTTCAACAGAATTTTTGTCAAAAAATATTATCAACACTGAAGAAGGACATTGAAAATATTTTGCTCAAAATTATGCTGAAAAGCGTATTTAAATTTCATTAATTTGTTATGAAAAAGCGGTACAACCACAAAAATTGCTAAAAATCCAAGATCTTTATTTATCACAGAATATTATTTTAAAACTAGTTTTAAGAAATAAAACTAGTAGTTAACAATTTCTTTGCTCTCAAAGGGCTCAACTTTCATAATAATATAACATAATATAATAAGATAATTTACCAAAATTCGTTCATACGATCATTCTGCATGACTGGAACTTTTTAGTTTCCGAGTCTACCTAGATGGCGTAGTACTGCTTTCATTTTATTATAATAATTACGGGCAGGTGCCCAATTACAATATGATTATCCGGCTGTATATCTTTAGATGGCCCACAATGAACGTATAAAATCCATCAGTGCCCTATTGACCGATTTTGACATTTTATACGAGGATTTTGCCTTTTTGGTATTTGACATACGAGGAAGCTTTGTGCCACACACAACTAGGTAGACGATTCTCTTTTGCCAAATCATCACTAAGAGAAAAAATTCACGAGTCCGATCAACTGCGCCAGAGACTCAAAATGAAATGAGATTTCAATTAAAAAAAAAAAAAAAATTAATAAATTAAATAAAATTATAAAACTTTATTAAAATGAAACGGGTCATTACATAGGATGGTATGCTCTGGGCGGTTTGAAGGCTGGAGCAAGACGGATAAGTTTGGATAAGTTTTGGATTCTACAGTGCTTGGATTTGATTTGTATTCTGGATTTTTTGGATAAGTTTTTCCACTGAGCGGTAATTCATCCCTTAATTCTGGTGGAAAAACTCATCTCACATCCGCTGAAGCTAAAATTAGATTTATGTTAGTTTGTGCTATAACTTTTCATGTAACCCGAAGGATCAGAAGAAAAGGTCAAAACCGGCCCGATGAATATTTTCTTCAACTTATCCTAGACGTCTCTGTAATATTTAAATGAACATCGGAATTTATCATTTACCTTCGTAACTGCGTGTTTCTGAACGTCTTTAATTTGTGAAAATAGAGATGGGATTGACGAGAAAACTTCTTGTTTCACGGTTGGGTTCTAACAGTCTTAAGGAAAATCAGTTCTTGATGGTCAAAAAAGCTAGGTGAAGGCCCAGGGATTTGCTGACATCCACTCTTAAAGTACTGTTGAAATTCTTTACGAAAATAACGCAAATCTTACAGAGGTGACCTATTAGTGAACTTTTGCAGAAAATGAATCAATTGCTATGGCTCCACAAATTTTTAAATTTAAATTTTCGAAAATTCTCTTAATCGAAATCCGTTTTAAGGCATTCTAAAACTAATCCTAGAGTTTAACGCTTTTTCTAATATACCTATATATATATATATATATATATATATATATATATATATATATATATATATATATATATATATATATATATATATGTTGTATATATGTGTATATATGATTTTGTTTGTTAGCCAACACTTTTTGAGCACATTAAAGTGGTCGAATTTCAAAAAATGTACTCCGAAAATCACTAATAATGGCCTAAAACGGTTAAAAATCGTTGAATTTATATTTTTTTAACAGAATCCTAGTAAAAAAAGTTAATTAACAACGAACTATGGCACTATAAAATTGATGCAAAAAAATATGCACAAAAATGTAGGTACTTCAATTTCATTAATATTTGCTAAAAACTCGATTAAAAAACTGAAAAAAGCTAAAAATTCAATGTTTTTAATCATAGAATATTACTTAGTATGAGTTTATTTGCCACATTGTCGATGGTTATCAAATTTTTGGCCCCTAAGGGCTCAAATTTCAAAACAATGTACCATAATATTATACCTACAATAATCTATAAAAATTCGCTCATACTATCATGCTACATGACTGGAACTTTTTATGCATAATTTCATGGTTCACGCTTTTCATAGCAATTCACGTATAAAATAATAGCAACTCACGCATATCAAATAGCAAGGTGCAGCAGATTTAGGATGGGTTTTCCCACCACCATATATGATGAGATTTCCACTCAACAGTTGAAAATTCCTAGTTTGGATGAGGTTAGACCCCCCCTCCCCTCCCCCTTTGGGTGAGGTTAGACACCCACTGTTGCGACACATATAGGATGTTAATTGTTTCTGTGAAATACTGACCACGTTTTAGATAAATCAGGCAGGTGCGCCATCCCTGCCCCTATGATTTGGGCACGTGTTTTGGGGTTCATTATTAGAGTTTGACTTCGTACCCGCAATAAACACCCTTCATAAGGCGTTAGTACTCCCGATCGTGGAGTACGCCTCGGTTGTGTGGAACTCGTAATATCAATGTCATACAGCCCAGATTGAGCAAATCCGCCTATAAACTCCATGTTCCACATCATTACGTCGATTATGACAGCCTGAATGAGAGGTGTGGCCTTCTGAATCGAGCATCGAGGAGACTTCCGGCGGGTGCCCGATTCCTACATAGGTTGGTGCTGGGGGATATGGACGCTCCTGAGCTACCTACTCTCTCAAATAAACTTCCATGTTCCACGTCAGGGCTCACGCCCCTATAAATTTGTTCTGGATTCCTTTTGATTGCTCGTAGCTTGATAGCTTGATTGAAGAAACCTTGATAACTTGACATACATTACTAGCATGCAGTACCAGTAATGTTTTCTTTTAATTACTACAGTATAGATTTATATTGGGCTTGCCCATATTAATAATAACTAAATACATAACTGGTTTGTGCAGCTTTTGTTTCACTAGTGCTAACAGAGCTGACGGTTTTATATTGCAGCTGGACTGATGCTGTCGTCACAAGTGCACCCCACGCCGCCCGTCTCGACGCCGCTGGAGCCCTGTAGGGTGGCGCCCTACGTCAACCTCCCGCGGTTACCGAACATCCCCTTCCCACCTCCATCCAACGCCTTCACTGCCTTCGACCCCGCCATCATTTCCGCTGCTCAGCAGGTACCTGCGTTTTGACATTTTAACCTTTTATTCCTTGGTTTGTATACAACGTCTCTCATACGCCCAGCATTTTTAGCATTTTTCGTTAAAAAAATAAAAATAATAATAATAATAAAAATAAGCTATTTCAATGGCTTGGATAATTTTAAAATTTGAATTTTTGAAAACCTTCAAGTTTGCGCTTTTTCGTATATATATATAGGTATATGAAAAAGTTTTGATGGCTCGAAAAGCTTCTAGAAGAACAGTATAATCTTTTGGCACAAATGTTCAATGAAAATTAGTTACAAATAAAAAGTGAATTAAAGGAAAAACTTACCAAACTAATAATTCGGCGTTCGACCTTTTTTTAAAACGAAGAGTAGAATGATAGCCTCTTACGCTCTTCAGGTTGTCAGAGGACTTGGGGTGGTGGTGCTTGTTGGTACTTTGAATGCGAGAGGAGGTAGGAATTGAAAAGATGAGAGAAGGGGTGAAGGATGATGGAGTAAGGAGGTGAGATGGATAGGAAATTTCGCTAGATGAGGTGTGCGAATGAAGAAATATGGTAAATGGGGTAGGAGTGTGAGCTGTATAGGCTCAAACAGCCTATTCAGCCCTATATAATATGAAAAAAAAAAAAAAAAAAAAAAAAAATGAAACTCCAGGATTCGTTTCAGAATACCTCAAAACGGTTTTCAATAAAGAAAATTCCTATTTTAAATATTTTTGGAGCCAACGCAATAGCTTCATTTTCTACGAAAATTCGCTAATTGATGTTGACGAGGAGAAAACGCTGAAATCCAAGTAGCATGTTATAACCAAAAAACGAGAAAAAAATGACTTTTTCATCCTGAAAATTATTCGAAAAATCATGTTGCTTACAGAAACGAATTGAATAAATCATCTGGAATGCGTCAAGAATGATTAACTAGAGTTCCAGATTTCATCTATTTTGGGACCTAGCGGGAAAGATGCGGAGCAGTGGCGAGGGATGATGTTGCAATATGGGGTTTGTAGCTGCCGAACTCGGGAAGCAGTAGGGGGGGTTCAATTTGCGTCTTAAAATTAATAAAATAGTACTTATCATTATTTAAATTATTCTTGGTGCTTGCTCCAAGATCTTGCGTATTTTATTAATTTTAAAACGAAAATTAAACCCCCCCTCCCTACCTTCAACAACACGTTAAAAGGTATAGCAGCAACAAGTTTACAACAAAGACAAGAGGATGGGTCCCCCTAACCACTGATATCAATAAAAAGACTTATATAGAGAAAATTACTAGACAAACAATCTACCAAATGGAAATTGTAACACTAAGCAACCCCCACATATAAATCTAACCTCTGACGAGGCCAATAAAGGCGAAAGCGCTTAGCTAATAAATTAATACGAGAAGCCGATCTCTCTTTCTCACCCTCAACAACTCTAGAAAAGACCTACGTGTGAGGAAAAGTTGAGGATTAGGCAGTAAGAGTTTCTAAAATGGTACCTGCTGCACAAAAAAGCCCACAAGCTGTGCAATGTGCTTTTACCAAATCAATGTAGAGGGAGTGGGCCTACGTCAATCGTGAAGTTGCACGATGTAGTGACGAATTTCAACCTTTGCATGAGCTCATTTGTAAAGAGTTGGTACCTGCCATACTAGGAATGAATGTAAATGATTCCATGCGTGAACTCCTCGAACTTACAATAGGGCTCGGGGATATGGCAATTGAAAACCCAGTTTCTTCGGCAGAGGATCTATGTCTCGTACCTCGAGCACATAAGAACATCTAGTTGAGGCAATATAAGGAGAAACTGATCATCAGTTGTACCAGCATGAAGATTTGGCGACCAGCAGGTCCAAATGTTACCAGCTGCTGGCCCATCTATCTATCTAGCAACAAAGAGTTATTTGGCGTTCCAGGGGTGCATCTCTGTGGGTTTCAGAGGTTCCCCTAACAGCTGATGATTGTGGCTTGGCTCAGTCATAATTCCATGATGCCATTGCCCACCAGCTAAGGTTGGCAATCAGCTAACTTTCTGGATATGTGAAGGGGTCAACGTCAATCACGTTCTAAAACCTAGAAAGCAGGACTGGTGAAGAAAGGGAAAGACGATCAGAAATGTACGTGCTCGAAAAGAGTGGAGTGGCTACAGAACTTGTTATTTTAGAGGGCAGTGATGGTAGTCCAGTCCTGGTTGCAGACCTCCAATTACATGGGATGTGACATACAGAAAGGCCACAGCCTTTCGGTGTTTTTTGACAACCGCGTTGTCAAGCCGCATTTTACCAGCCTCTTATGACCACCTCGAATGGCCAGTCATTGCCCAGATCACTGATAATGACAACCATGAGAATATGGCAGAGCTGTAGAAGACCTAAAAGGTTCATTCACCCCACTGGATTGTGCCTGTGACGAGTCACTGCTAAGAGAAAGTTCACCGGATATTTTCAACGCATATTCTCAAGTCGCCACTTGGACGAAACTGAAAGTGCAGTTTGCTATCATTCGAGCGGTATCGTCGAGAACCAGGTATACGATGTTTTGGCTTGCACGAACTACAAAACAGAACAAGAAGACCTGACACCTGAGAAGATCTGCCATGATTCGATTTAACTATGTACCTAAATAAAATGATACACTCAATACATTTTTAAACGTTACTATAAAAAATCTAAATCGTCTTTGGTACGAATGATTCGCCTGATCTACTATTACTTCAGGATTTTTGTGTAGGTACTTCTTAGGAGGGTTAAGAGAGGGAAATTGGAATCATGAGATGTGTTGTGTTGTGAAATAATTTCAAAGCTCTCCAATGAATGATGAACGGATTTTGTGGGGTACGAAATGAGCATGTTATAGCAACGATCGGTACGTGAAAGCATTGGAAAATAGCACTTAACATATTTTCGTTACTTTTGCGTTTTGCTCTGTTATAAAGACGATTGGAACGTGAAAAGCATTGGACAATGGCACAACGCATTTTCCTAACTTTTACGTTTCGCTCTGTAGTAACTTTTGGTTGGTACGTAAAAAGCATTGGAAAATTGCACCAAATGCATTTTTGTTCGTTTTCTTATCGCTTTTGGGCTGGGAGGGTTAGCGGGGATGTGGTTCTGGTTACAGCATATTCCATGCTAATAAAATCATGCAACAAGTGTCCTTCGAACTCTAAGTTCTTTGAATGGTGGGGCCGTAGATGATAAAGTTACTTTTAATAGGTACTGAATAAAATGCAGTTTTGTATTTGGTTGTCACTTTTTCCCCACACATACAGTTGACTGTAAACTCTTATTGGTATGTTATACAGTATGCTGCAGCAGCAGCGGCAGCGGCGGCTCTCAGCAGCAGCAGCCCACACGGCGGCCCTCTTCTTTTCTGTCCTCAGTACGGGCTGGCTGCGCTCGCCGCCTTCCACCACGATCGCCTCCTCACCAAAAACTCCTCTATCGCGGACCTCCGGCTCAAAGCGAAAAAACACGCCGAAGCCCTCGAGCTTGACAGGGAAAAAGAGAACCTGTAATCCACTAACCAATCCTCTCTCTCCTCTCCTACCCATTTTCTAATCTCTCTTTTCCTTCATAAAGAGTGTACGAATGAAAAAATAAATAATTATAATAATACATAGTTACCTGTACATAGTTTACTACCAATGTAGTTCACTTAGATGTAGACAAAATGTTATAGATTAGATAAAAATGAGTGCTAATGGGAAAATAGTTGTAAAGCATAAGTCTAGGTAGTTACCTACTTGTAAAATACTCCCCCTCTTGTATTATAAAATTTAAAAACACAAAATTGAGAACGTAACCAACATAATCTGGAAAATCATAGTTTCCGCCTTTCACTTTTATTTGACGTGCATTATTTGATTTCATAGGAACAACTGAACCTTATGAATTATCTAAATTCAGCCATTAAATGAAGCAATGAAGCGTTTTTGTTTTTTGTTTCAAGTTAGATAACATTGTCGTCTCCATTCCAGAAACAATAAAATTCGTTCTTGGAGTTAGTTAAGTATACTCAATCAGAACTGACAAATACAGTGTTCTTAATAATATAATGTTTTCTGGAAATAACCAATTTCTTTACGAGCACTTTCAATGATCCGTAATTTATCATGTGTCCAATAAGAGGGCAAATCATTACAAGTTTCAATATGTCTGTATAAAGCATTACTACGTACTTTTCAATTTCCACCCACCAACATCGTGATAATCATTATTAGTAGTTCCTATTTTCCATTCATGTCGTTTGTGAGTTGGGTAGGAGTTCAAAAGACCCTTAGTATCTTGACCGATTTTTTTGTTTTTAATAACCCAAAGTGTGTTACCCACAGAATCGAAAAAACGTATTTATTTTGTGGAAATAGATTAGATTTTTTCTGTGGTTTCTACATGAAGAGGTACTCTCTTACAATGAGTAGTATCTTCATATGATATGCCGAGGTTTGGTACAATCGAGACGTCATTGATCCCTTTCATAATGTCTGTCGTCGCCAATAGCCCGTTAAACCTTTAAAATTCGTAACAAGAGAACAAATTCAGTTCGACTTTCAACCAAAAATATAAACTCAGCAATCGGGTAATGCACCTTGGTTAATAAATCTTGTCACAAGGTATCACTCCACTGAGCAGACCGTCTGGGTCTTCAAAGATAATCGTCTGGATCTTTGCCAAACTCACTATCAGTTGAGTGGACTACCGTGGTCTAAGTCATAATTTATTTATAAATTTCAATGAGTCTACAAGATAATTAAAGCGTGTTATTTTAAAGCGTGTGCTGCAGTCCTTGGAAGTTCGGTCGATTTAGTGGTACAAGGTTTTGTGTTGCAAATAGGGATACTGATTGCTCCATATGCTCATTGTGCTGATTACAATCATTCTAATAATTTTTTCACGAACTGCTCTTTCCAAAACTTTGTCAGTCTCTAACTGGATGAAGACATGTTCTTATTGCGAAAAGCAATCATTCTAATCCCAGTCTGTGTAAGAAATCAAAAACCTCATCCCCAGAAACTTGACATATCGTTGAGTTCAGTGATTCCGGTATCTATGATGATAAAAATAATATTCTAAACTCCCAATGTATAACATACAATGAATTATTATACCAAATATTAAATTCGTAAGTTGACAGTATAGCAATATGCACCAACTACCTGAGCCGGAAACCAAATCATTGTGTACTTTACATAATAAAGTTAGGCGTTGCAGCTGCCACAGTGACGCGTGATAATCGAAATCCAATTTCACCATTGAATGGTATTTGAAAAATTAAAAGGAATTGCTGTTTCAATTGTTTTACATCTTTAAAAATGAAAAATAGAATAAAATTGGCTGGTTTATTAAATTTTAGACACCCTGTTTTTTTTTAAACTTACATTTTCATAACCAAAAGCATTTACTCGTGCAGTATGTATTGCTCTATCTGGCTTAGTTAGGTATATGGATTACTAAATGTTCTGTCAACTGACGGTGGGGTTGATTCATAAATCAACAATGTCAACCAGAATCGAACGGTTACATTGAAAAAAACTTGATTAGGGTAGGTTGGACAGAGTATTTTTCAGCTGTTTAACCATAGTGACAACCCAGGAGCAGCTTTCCTCATAATTTTGTGCTTGGATTTTAGGTTGAGAAACACCACAGGAAACACCAGCTCAGACCAATCATTTCTTGAAATGGACTTTGAGTTGTTCACATAAAGAGTGGTGCAGGTTTTACAGAGTACCTTTTACGGGATCAATCCATGCTGGACAATTATCTTGTAAATAGAAAAGTTGAATGTTGAAGTTGATCACGAGACGACCAACCCTTTGTGTGATTTATTGTGTACTGATTTCACAGGATCGGGACTCATGGCTGACTCATCTGTTTCCGTTTTCCTCTGAAATGGAGAGGTTTCCGATCAGCAATTGGACACATGCGCCCAAATAGAAGGCGAGTGGAAAACCGTTGTGTTGAACTTGCAGATCAGTCTTTATCAGGTTCTAAATCAGGAATTCAGCCGGTCTACTCGGTCTGTTTGAACCTGTGCCTCCAAAGAGAATCATTAAAAAACAAAATCCGTGAACCCAAATGTAAAACTCGATGAGAGCGACAGACCAGTTCTATGCTCGATTTGCAATCGTTGGAATGTTCTGGTACAGTTTTCTGCGGCTCTCCTGTTTTAGTATCGTTGTAAGTTTCTTTATTAGGATATTGCCAAGAAGACAAGATTGAAGAGGAACTAAGCCCACTATCGTTGAAGGTACGGGCTTTTCTTGTTTTGTGAGTTTAATGATGTGTAGAGAAGATCATGACAACGGGCTATGAATTGATCTGCTATATGGCTATTTTGCTCCTAGGATTGTGTTTTATTATTATTATTATGATTGTATTGTTATACTACGCATATTTCGTTATAAATATTATTATTACCTATGTATATTATGGTTTATAACTGGCAGAATATATTTGTGTTATAGGTATTCATAAGGAATATGATTGATTACTCTGCTTCTCTGAAAATAATAATGTAACACTATACAACGGAATACCCCGGCACATCAATCCAATATAACTCATGCAGTATAATTGATATTTGCATACTTATCTTTAATCCTTGAATAAACATATTGGTTTAATGAATATTAGACGTGACAGATAATATGTCTTGGCCAGGGGTAAATTCTTCTCTGTTCTTGGATAAACAGATTGAATCAGGAACCTGGATTTTTGAACATTTCCTTATTTCTAGGGAGTCAAAACGCCCTTCACAATCACAGGCAAATACAGAATTGGCAATCGGAAGAAAATTTGATTACATCACTTGACTTAAAAGTAAAATCCTTGAGTCGGCAAGAAATGAATTGACTTCAGAATCCCGAAAAAACTTATCAACTGTCTACAAATTTCAAAATGTCCAAAAATGAATGTCGTCTTTCGTTTAACAATTCTTAGGGCCGGTTTCACCAACAATTGCTAACCATGGTTAAAGCAGATCATTGTTTTACGGAACCAGAGTTTTGAACGGTGATTAGAAACAAAAAGGTTTTACCAATGTAATCAATGGTTACACTGTTATCAGTAAACATCGATTTACTGCGTTTCCATGAAATGTCGATTCAAAGTTAAAACGTTGATTTAACGATATCAAGGAGTAATTTGCCCGCAAACATGAGGGTGATAGCAAAATATTAGTGAGACAACAGTTGTTAACAACCTGAAATCTTCAATGCTTCTATTTTTCTAATCCATTCTGATACCATGATGTTTTACCAACTCGTAGGCGCAGTCCTTTACTGTCCCATCATTTCGAAACTAGTGCAGCGATGATAATATATGGGTTTTTTCAAGAATTCTGGATTTAAATTTGATTTGATTTGATTCGATGTTGATTTGTCCCCATTAGGAATATCGGGAGTCCGTCTCCTAAAAAGTAGTGGTAGTTATTCGATGGATTTTATAACTGTAGCCACTACAGAATCCAAGATTCCTATGATATTTTTACTCAAAAAGCGCAGGAAACAGGTTACCTACAGTTTTCTCATAATATATTATGGTAAATTTGCATTACTAGGTATTTTTATGTTTGCATCTCCCATCAACCCAACGACAACAGCCTACGACACCATCTAGGCACATCGTGTCATTTCAAATTGTGATGAGCCGTTGGCTATTTTATAACACTATTTTACGACTATGTTTGTACCTATATCCTTACCCGTGACTGTGTTTCGATGCTATCATAATTTTGTTCGAAGACTAACAAAACAGTAGTTTTTGAAAGTCGGTACCTACCTCATCAGAAAATCGATTTCATTGAGATTGAAATTCGCCGTACTCTCTCTAATCGAACGAGGACGGTGAATAGTAAAGTAAAGTCGTCATCATCATCATCGTCTGATTCGTCCTTAAAAACCAATCCTCTGTGGCTTATTTTGGTGCATGTAGGAAAACGAGGGAAATAACTTGGAAAATGTAGCAAAACAGATGGGAAAACGTAGCGAAAAAGGATTTCGGTCATGTAAACAAAGATGGCGAAAAGAACTACCTACCTAGTAATAGGTACCTATTCGTTGATTGGAACGCTAACCACCCAAATTCGGCTGGTTGGTTCCGGTCGTTCATTTAGAGCATTTGATTAGTGAAACCGAAAATCGTTGTTCAACAGCTGAGGTCTTCGGTTTAATGAGCAAACGTTGGTTAAAAACTTTGGTGAAACCGGATCTTGGTAATTAAGTAATTACAATGTTAGTTAGGCAATTTTCTTCCAAAAACTAAAAAAAAGATTTATTAAAAATAATCTTCATATTGTTCGTGAATCATGTCAGGAGCGGGGTATTTCTCACGTGAGTAGGGGTTTGAGGAGGGGGGGGGGGGGTGTTTGACCGTGAATGGTGAACCCCCAGTTTGTTGGAAGTCCTAAGCACCCATGGCGCCACAAGTAGAGCCACTGCTGCCGGGGCTAGAGCGGCTTCAAATTGTCATAGATACCGGTGGTGCTTATTTGTCAGTTGCTAAATGGTTGGCCTACGAGTGAACGATTTGCATTCTTGATCGCACTAAAGTTTCCTCTCTGTCCTTTTTCAGACATTCCTTTGATATTTTTGTTTTTTCTCTTATTTTAATTTTCACCCAAATCATATACAACCCGTTTCCTCGTAAGGGGGCCGTCCCTGTAATGCATGCATTACTTCATTACTTACCCATGTTTTGGCCATTTCGTTGGCATCCTGACTATGAAATGATTGGTCATCATTGAAGGCTTCACGATCCTAATGAGGTATGGTACGTGTAACAGAGATTCCAGCACCCCTGATGGACTTGCATACCGATGGGGGCGTGTTTGTTGCTGAATGAGGAAATGATGAGGTGCTTCAGGTAAATACTGTCTATCGGAACTGGAGGTACTGTAACGGTGACTGGTCTGGCATGCTCTACCAGTGTACAGTAACAGTAACACTGTACTGTAACAGTGACTCGTCTGGGGTGCTTTATATATATCGCGGTTGAGAGTCGAAGATCTAGTGGGGCGACTTGGTGTTTCCGGGCATAGCCAGTAAGCAGCAATGGGTTGAACAATCATCATCGATGGTAGGCTGCCATTCTTCTGTAGTTCTGTTAAATTACATTACCCTTGAACTCGTACCACTGACCATTGTTGAAATACTCCAAGTTGCTATTGTTGGCAAGTGTTGCAACAATGTTTGACATTACACAGCCCAATGGGTATTTCGTTCATATTGCCGTGTTTACAACTTCTGAAGCCAGGTCGTATAGGCAAGGCTTCATCTATAGGAGAGACGACGAAAACATGAGAAAAAACGAATGCCAAGTTGGGTGGGCAGTATAGATTCGTCACACATTGTAACATGGACGTATAGAATTAGTTGAAGAACAAAGTACGAGTCGAAATTATGATAAGTCGACGTTATAAGAAATTAGCGTTTGCGCATACGCACAAACTACTATTACTCCAACGGCAATGAAATTTATAAGGGAACGTCTGGGAGCTAAACCGCAAAATCCTTGAAAATTTCATAAAAATCGGTCCATTAGTTTCGGACTTATCTCGACGTTATAATAAATTAACGTTTGCGCATGCTCTCAGACTACTATTTATGTGACGGCAATGAAAGTTATGGGGGACCATCTAAAAGCTATCCTGCACAATCCCTGAAAATTTCTTCAAAATCATTTTATAGTTTTACCTCTGTTAATTGATATCACTTTGGCGCATGCGCAATAGTAATTTACCAATCTCGATATAACTTGTAGGGCGTTTTTCTATAACATATACCCAATTACCTACCGAGTTTGAACGAATTCGGACCAACAGATGATAAGGAATTGACGTTATATGAAATTCACGTTCACGCATACGCACAGGCGACTGTTGATTCGACGGCTTTCAAAATTATAAGGGACCATCTAGGAGCTAATCTGCACAATTCCTGAAAATTTCATCGGAATCGGACTTAAACTTGGTGTAGTTTTGGACGTAACCAGGATTTACCACAGACAGACAGATAGGAACCAAAATTGATGAGCTAGCTCTGAAACGCAAAAAGCAAGTAGAAATTTGATTTTGAAGGACAACAATTTTTTCGAACCAACTCAATTATTGACATGTTTATTTGGATAATGAGTACTTACATTACAAAGATGGTTTTACAATTACTTCAAATAACACCATAACAATAATTATTGTCCAGTCACTTCAAGGACTATGTTGCTGAGCCCATACAGAAGCATAAGAACACAGGTCCGATATCCGACCCTGGACAGTGGGGGTGGGGACAGGACTAAATCGTCCGGCCCCCAGATACGAGTAGATGGAGGAAGGAAAATGACTCTTCTGGCTATGCCAGTAGGCGCTTCTCCTCCCCATTGTATTGTTGTCAGTTCAGCTCGTTCCCACAACGCCAGTTCAGCCAGCCATCACTACATGCCGGGTCGCAATCGCTCTAAATGCTGACCATAAATATGAATGTTGCACCTGTTAGGACTCTGGTGGTCATCCATTCCAGTATCATGTAAGGAAAGCCTGCCTTTGTCAATTCTGTTCTTGACCTCTTATACTATTCACCACGCGAGGTAATAGTTGCACCTATTACTTTAAACTGGAGAGGTAGTATATCAGCATTGTCTTATACCTTGTCTTACACCCCTTGTTCTTAATCCATGGACCTGCCACAATGCGTGTAGAACCGTTTTGGAAGGCTGCTTCAATATATTGCACCACCGGTTTAGGCCATTGCCTTACTTAAATAATGTTCACAATGTCAAAATGTGATACTCGGTCATTCGCTTTCTCAACATCAAGCACCCTACCCCTATCAAGCACAACATATTTTATCGTCCTACTAATCATTTCGGAAGCCAGAATGCGATTTGTTTGCGTTCTTGGGATTGTGCCTTCTAATTGAAGTTCTACTGCGTCCATGATGTTCATTTTTCCTGGCGACCAGTAAGTAAAAACGCTATAGCCCGTCTTATCAGCAGCATACTCTTCAAAATGAGCAGATCAGATGTAATATGACAGGCCCTTTATGGGTACTGAATAGTCTCCTGCATTGATGACAGTGGTGTTCTTCCATTCTACTGACCATAGTCTGTTGCTTGGATTGCAGTCTCTTTTGCTCTAGCAAAAATGGAACACTTTTGGTCACCTGTTACATAATTTGATGGTCTTTTTGCTTCCTTTCATTACATACATTCAATTTCTGCCTGTGGTTTTGTGCATAAAGCCACTTTGTGTCCTTTTTCCCCAGACCTTTTATAGCAATCCACGCCAGGGAACAATCTTAGTACAATCTTGGGAGCAGTGGCCTACCCTTCTACATCTATAGCACCTTAGGACTGACTGTAGGGCGTGACTATACACCTACACCACCCAATATATAATTTTAGATCGATCATTATCGCCTTATGAAGCTGTGTCTTCGACTCTATTTCCCTGCTTACAGGACGCCCATCTCCTCACCTGATCATCCTTTTTGGACTGAACCTTGCTCTGAATTGGTCTAAATTCAGATTTGGAAAGTTCTGTTGCCGGACAGAAGATTGGAGCTGTTTAGCAGTCAAGGAGATCTCTCGTATTCCAGAAACCGCAATACACAGTCTCCTTTCAGGCATTAGCTCCATTTTCAACCCAGCACCTCCTGCCCAGTGTTTGCCTTGATTTTTCTTGCTTCCTCCAAGCTGACTGCTTCAAGGATCACTTTTTTGTCACGACCCTTCTTCCTGTTAACCAGTTGCCATCCCTTGGATTTAGGTTCAACTTTCTCTGCTAACACTTCTTCATCAGCTGATTTCATTGCTGAGTTATCAGCTGGTTCCTCAACCACGAAATGTTTAGGTTCTCTCGCGGTTTTTACAACAGGAGAATACGAGACACTAGGTACTGAAAGTACCGGCACCATTCTGGTCGGTGGCTGTGAAGGACGACGGGTTCTGCCGACAGTTTTTTTTACACGAGATGGTGCATTCACCTCACGTTAGCTAGGCCTCACTGTTGATTCAGGCAATCCCGTAGCTGTGGTGTTCTGCATTGATGCCGCCATTTGACGCAGCACATCAGTAAGGTCCTTATTTTGTCTTTTGACAAAATCAGCTCTGTGTTGTAAGGTGGATGAAGGATAACGCTGGTACTTATTAACATATAACACTCTGGATTCTTCCAAACTTTCCACGACTTTAATATCTTGACATACTCTAAGAAATTCGGTCGATGCAGTGTCCAGGCTCTACACCCGCATCTGAGTCACCTGTGTCAACTGGGGATCTCGTGACTCCCACGAATGTATCCTCTAAAGGTGAGGGGGGGGGGGGGGGATGGTCCATCCTCATCATTCCCCATACCACCTCATATCCTCAGAAGAAAGTGGCTTTTCCTTGGACTGCAAGGAGGCAACTCATCTAGGCCCTGGGGGGTTCCGGGCAGAAGGTTCTCCACAATTTCTATCACGAGAAGTAGGATAGTACACCTGTGACCTAGGTTTAGGTTTAATCAAAAAGCCCAGGTCTGATGGACCATTTTTTATCCTCAAAGCCTGATCTAATTTGGGGATTAATTGCCCTCTTCCAGTCAACATGTATCCATTTACTCCGCCTTATTGCTTCCTCCCTTTCTGAATTGTGATATTTATTCTGGAAATTATTGTTACTACTTAATGCAGCACAAAAGGAATCCAGAACTGCTTGACTCGCGTGTTTTCGGGACGTTTTTCCTAGTTCTTTCCGTTCTTGAATATAGTTACGGAACGGATTTTGACTGTAGTTTGTAACAATGAGGGTGATGGAACGAGAGAAGTTTCTCCTACAAAGGGGAGAGGCGATTGGCCTGCTACACTCAGAGGTTATCCTGTAAGCTAAGAGCCCCG
The DNA here is from genome assembly GCA_030762985.1 of Adelphocoris suturalis. Taxonomy (NCBI): domain Eukaryota; kingdom Metazoa; phylum Arthropoda; class Insecta; order Hemiptera; family Miridae; genus Adelphocoris; species Adelphocoris suturalis. The sequence goes on along the minus strand of CM061045.1, from coordinate 16,061,159 downwards.
GAAATATCCCCTTAGATGTAACATTTGCGAGTATCGAGAAGGAGAAACTACTCCTATCCATCACAAGATGTGGCCGAATCATGTTCTTCTGCGGTCTTGACGTCGTAGTCCACTGGTGGACCATTATTTATTGTCCCATTGGGACCAAAGTATTTGTGCCCATAGAGATGAAAACCTCTTCTTTGAGATATCGAGCTTTGACCCAAAAACAAAAAGAGGAAAACAAAAAACAATAAGAGAGGTTAATTTCCTGTGATAAAAGGAAAACGGAGCTGGGGGCCCCGAAGGCTCAGCAATCCGCTCGTTTACAGTCCTTCCGCTCGCGGTGAATTCATTTCGCAGAAATCATATTACTGGACGGAACGAAATAAAAATACCACTGAGAAATTAGAGCTGCGGTAGCAAGGAGGTGTTGCCTCCGTGAGAACCAGAACTGAAATGCAGAACATAACGAACACAAAGCCTCCCTACCTTATATTGTGAGGAAGCAAAAATTAACCATTACAAATCCATATCAGACCATTCTATGACAAAATCCATAAACAAAAAATGAATGAAAGAGAAAAAAATCCCAGTCATGCAGCATGATCGTATGAGCAAATTTTAGTGAAATTTGAACACCTTGAGTGCAAAGAAATATTTTACCACCAATGAAATAGAAGAAAACTTTCTAGATGATATCCAACAATTCAAAAAAGATTATGAATTTTTGGTTCTTTTACCGACTTTTTAGCAAATACTAATAACACTTAATACGTTTTAGTGGATTTTCGTCAAAGATGAAGCAATTTCAATAGCTCCAAAAATTTTAAAATGAAAATTTTCGGAAATTTTCTTCACTGAAATCTGAAAAATCAAAAGGATGAGTTCGTCGGTAAACACTCTTTGAGCACATTGAATTGGTAAAATTTAGAAAAATGTGCTAGAAAATCAATTGAAGAGAAAAAATGTGCCTAACTTCCCAATTTATGGTTTGAAATTCATTTGCTATTGAATGTACGAGTATAATGGATTTTTTTAAACATTTTTTGCATCCTTTGCGTTTTTAAATGGATATTGATCATATTTTCTCGCACAGAGAGTCTTCATGAGCGTCTAATCTTATGACATGCTTGAATTTTGGCAAAAGAACAAATTTCTATTTCTATCCCAATGTTATAGGTAGGTACATTGAACCAATGTTAAAATTTAGTGATCAATTCTGGATGCCCTAAAATACGTTCCAAGGAAGGAATTCTTTGAAAGTGCTCACAACATTTATATCGATCCATTGCAATAGTTGTGATTTTAAAGAATAACTGAAAGTCAAGCAAACACAAAAGTTAATACCTATGCTTCTGGAGAGCGCACTTTTTTTCCCCGGCCGATCATTGTATCCGCAAATTTAGGAACGCATATAAGAAACTCCCTCAATTCGCTATTGCTGCGGATTGAAATTGCATAGCAGATAAGCATAGCAGATAAGGGTTAGGGAATATTTTTACTAACTCAGAACATTGTAGCCTATGGGTAGGCAAAAACGCGATATCCATGCAATCCACATCAGTGTGTTGTGGGCTGTTTAATTGGTGGGTGATTACATATTTCAACGCTTTCTTTTCTCTTTTTCTTCAATTTAAATACGTTATTATAAAAATCCATGCAATCTAGATAAGAATACAAAACTTTTGATGTACCGCACTTATTCGGCAAATTTTCCTTCTTTCACCTTTCATCTTTAACCTTTCTTCTTTCTCCTTTTTCTTTATATCCAGGGCCGATAGAGTGAGGCATTATCCCTGACTCGGATCGATGAGGATTACCCATTGGCCTGAAAATTTTTCTTTTACTATTTTCAAATGAAAGTTGAAATTTAACACCATTTGCACTTTCTTGCGATGAGCGGTTTGCTTTTTCAGATTTTCCAAAGTTCCGGCAAAAAGTGAAGTTACACTAGGATGGAAGATCACGCCCTGGCGGGAGGTTTGCGATGAATAAGTTTGTTACCAAAACTTTGAAAAATCGTAAAAATAAAACTATTGTTGGGTCGTAGAAGAGGAGAATACTTTCATCGGAAAGGTTTGGAATTATACAGAAAGAATGAAATCTACAATTTTAAACAACTTCTTCTTTAGAACTTAACGAATAGATACCGACACTCAGATTACCTTACAGAGTCTGTGTCAAATTGACTCACATGTGTATTTAGCGGAGTAAAAATTAAGAAAACGACCGAAAATGTGCAATATTTAAACGAAAGTGTTAAATGTGTAGGATGTAAATATATCTATACCTAATTGTTGTTGTTAAGGACCTCTAGTTTCTTTTCTTGAGGTTAGTTTATTCATTACTACCTGTTCACCATTTCTAAGTGTTATAATTTGTAGTAATACCATTTATCTAATTTTATTGTTTTATTGTGCTGGTTGTCTGAATGCAAAACATTTTCATGTATTCAGTAATTGAATAAAGTTTTTGAAGTAGGTTGGATGATTTATGGCTCACTATGTTGCAATATTCATTTTTGTTGGGAAAATATAAGAATTGTCACGAATATTCATGTCTATTCAAACTATTTTATATATTATGTAGGTTACGAAAATCCCATCTCCTATATTTTATACGTATTTTAACAAAGAATATCTTGCAGTTACGAATAAATACTTTTTTTCCGATTACACTGTCAGTTTATGTTGGCTTCTTTTTCTTTTTACTATTGTTTCCCATTATCTCTTAAATAAATGAAAATTTCCAAGTGTTTCTCAATTTTGAGCATAGAATGTTTGCTGATGAACAAATAATATACTATTTTGTCAAAGATAATATTCTTGAAGCTAATTAAATTTGATGAGATTGATTTAATGAGAGAGCATTATAGGAAACGCCTGGCCCCACATTAAAAATACTACTTGAGTGGAGGTCAATGCCCTGCACCAAGGCCATTCACTTACCTTAATCCTACTTACTTAATCCTACTTACCTACTTACCTATCATAGCTAATTAGCAGATCCCACAAACTTCACTAATGTTGACAAAGCAAACACACACACCACTGAATTGTTGAACACACTGGAGTATGGATATCAACTTAAGTTGGCTTATGAATGCAAGCAGCCGCTTGCGCTCTTTTATTGGTAACAACTATTTATGAAGTATGAGTCAGGCCACAACACCCCCCCCCCCCCCCCCCCCCCCCGTTTTAGCCACATAAATGAACACTGAACACTAATAATGATAAAAATTAAGACAAAGTAGTGGCGAATAAAGTGTAAAATAAAAAAAGACAAAGTATGCAGTATGAATAATAATAGCATTTTAGAAAGAAGTAAAACAATAAGCGAAGTAGCAGCCACGCTTGATGCTGTTTTGAAGACATTGTAATTCAATGAGATGCACTTGAGGCCTTCTTATACTGACGTCACAGATGAAGGGCAACACGGAGTGCATGTGCTCCCGGTTGGTAGTGTGGGCCAATCCACTACTTGGCCAGTGCAAGATATGCACCGGATGCCCTCTCTAAGAATAAGGAAAATTTGAAAGAATGAAAATTGGGGATGGGGAGCACAAATCCCCAAGCGATGCCTTTTGCACTGCACGCCACTCGGCCTCTGGCGCTTGGGGGGGGGGGGGGGGGGGGGAGGGGAATTGATTTTGATGAAATTGCGATTGGAGCCATGTTCAGCTCATATCGAGGTTTTTTGGGAAAATATACTACTAAGTAAATATTATTACATAGTGTATAAAAATGAATTGTGGAGGCTAAGGCTGGTACTGAGGGTGATAGCGGAAGTGGAAATAAATGGCTGGTGCTAAGGGCGACAGTGAAAGTGGAGAAAGGTGGGAGATGTTGAAAGCTTGAGCTGAAAGGTAAGTAAGATTGGTTTCTTTATTGTATATATACCTTTTTTCTTTTGTTATTTTTCAGTTTTTCAGTACTACCCTCTGTGTTGAAAGGGCACTCCTTAGGGGCATGTTGCGTCTATGAATGCAACATGCTTGGCACGTGCCCGTGAACAGGAGGAGCACAAACTGGAGTGTTGTCACTGATGGGTTGGAAGAGGTCGCGATGATACTGGTCACTGCAGCTGGGCCGGGGTTTTGAGGGGTGTGAGTTAGACAAGCCCTAGCCATTGCCTCCTGCAAGGCATCTGGCACTGGCAGGAGGGGCTTTGAGAAGTACCCGGAAGCAGAGGCCATGTGGGCTCCCTCTGTTCCAAAGGTGATGGAGGTTAAGAACAGAGGCTCAGATCCCTTTACGGTTTCTCCATGATAATGAGATTTCTTGAACTCGTCATCCTCAACACTTCAAACGGAAATATGCCTTTTAGACCAAGTCTGAATCTAAGTACGCTACTGTCACATCTCCCTCTCTATCGATCATGAACTCATTTTCCAGTGTTCATTTCAAATAGCGAAGCACTCTCTTGACTGCTATTCAGTGCCATTTTCCAGCGTTAGTAGAATATTGGACAAGCTTAGACACTGCATGGGATAAATCGGGCCTGGTGGTTTGTGAAAGGTACATCAATTTCCCAACAAGTCTTCAGTATGGTATCTTCTCCGTTTTCTTCTTTTCATCAGCAGTTGATGGGCACCCTGACCTACTCAACTCTTGCTATGGGTCCAAAGGTGTTAGGGCTGGTTTACTATTCTAGTCAGCATTGGCTTGATGTACATACATTGGTTCCGACTAATGACACTATTATCATCTCTCTTAACTTCAATTCAAAGTATCTATCTCAACTACCCCATAACTCTCGTTTCAAACTATTCTCTCAGTAAGGTCTTCAGCATGATCATGGATTCTTGATTATACAATATCAATATAAAGTCATCGACATAGACTAGAATGATACCAAGTCCTGATTCTGATCTTTTGATGTAAATACATGGTTCAGTTTTTCTTCTTCTTTTTTTTCATTCCACCTTCCAGAAGTTTAGAGTTCAAGGTCTCGTACCATGATTGACCTGATTGTTTTAACCCATACAGGCTTGGAACTACATACTTTCTGATGTGATTCATTCTCTAACAATCCTTCTGGCTGCTTCATATATACCTATTTCTTCATTTAATGTGCTATTCAAGTATGGGGTTTTCACATCCATTCGGTGAATTTACCAGTCACTTTTCACGGCAAACTTCAGAAGAAGTCTGATTGCAGGCAAACCAGGGTTGTAAGTCTCACTATAATAAATTCCTTCTTGATGTGAAATCCCTGCGCAACCAACCGGCCTTTGTGACGTTCAATGCTCCCATCTACCAAGTACTTAATGGTGAATAATGATTTACACCCAACTGCTGATTTCCCTGGTGGTATGTCAGTCAGTTCCCAAACATTCATGGTTTCAAGAGAGTTTAACTCATCCTGTATTGCCGCAGCCGATAAATCTCAGTCAGGCAAAGAAATTGCTTCCGTATATGTTTTAGGAAAACGATTTACAGCTGGAAAACGATTGGCACAATACCGGTCAGGCTTTCCTTCAGACATCCTTGGTTCATGCACATGTCCCTCTATATCCTCTGCATCCACGAAGTTTTCTTCATGGTCTTCTTCCGTATCTTCCATCAGCACAGGTTCTCCTTCTATACGATGTCCGAGGGAGACTCATGATTATTTCAGATTCACTGATAACTTTAAGATCAGCATAATTATCAAATATTGAGTTCTTTACCATAAATGGAAATACATTTTCTTCAAATGTAACGTCTCGATTGACAATAATTTTGCTATTTTTGATATCCCATAGTCTATATATCCTTCCGCTACTTTCGAGTATCCCAACAAAATACACACTTTTGCTCTATCATGTAGTTTCTCTCTCAGCTCTGTTGGAACATTAGAAAAAGCTTTGCATCCAAATGGCTTCATGCATTTGACACTGGGTTTACTTCCTATCCAGATTTCTTCCGGTGTCTTTTCGTTTTCTGATGGACATCTATTTCGGATGTAGTTCGCAGTATTCAAAGCCTCAGCCCAGAAACACGTAGGGGCATTTGATGAACATACCTCTGATCAACATAGTTCTGGTCGGATCTAGTACGGTACTGTTGAATCTCTCGGCCACACCATTTCGCAGAGGGATGTACGGACTTGATAGCTGTCGAACAATGCGACAGTTCTCCAACTCATACTCGAATGTTTTGTTTATACGAGTATATTCACGGCCATTATCACTTCTCGAGCACTTGATAGTTCTGCTAGTTTGATTCTTAGCCATGAGCATACATTTTTTAAAATACTTTAAAACTTCATCTTTTGTCTTCATGTAATATATTACTGATCGTCTAGACAAATCATCAATGAACGATCCAAAATATCTTAATTTCGATTTCCTTTCTACTCGGAGGAACCATATACGTCTAAATGTAGGTATTACTTACAACAACTCGAAAGTTTCCAATCGACTAACTATTGGAAATGGCTTACTAGTATTCTTGCCTTCCACACAAGCTTCGAATGTATCATCTTTCTCCTTTAAAACATCATTGTCTAGGCGTCTTACCGATTGCTTTCTGTGCATAATTCTCAACAAGTCTTGGTTGATGTGTCCTAGTCTCTGATGCCAGTTTAATTTCTTGATGTGAGTTACACAAGCTGCAGGCTTGCTGTATTTTTTAGGGAATACATATCAGCCTCATTTTGTGAGGTTTCGATTACCATCTCGCTTCCACTAAACACCCGACAAGCTTTATTTTGAATGACTACTCGGTATCCCTTTTTTTTCGATTGTCTCAATGGACAACAGTCTGAAATTTAATTCAGGTACATGGAATACTTCTTCAAAGCTTAAGATACAGTTTGTGGATTTGGAAACTTTTCGTACTTGGTGAAATCTGATAGATTTGGGGGAAAATGACTATTCGCCCCACCGCCCAATAGCCATTTTTTGTCTCGCATTGCACTGGCCACATTCAACCAAACTACAATCAAGGATGTATGCCAATAACGTGCTCCATTCACGTCAAATTCAGCATTAATCTTCATCTTCCGCAATCTGCAAAACCGTGAAATGTGACCTTTCTTCTTACAGTTGTAACATCCCACCTTCTGAAAATCTCTGTTCCTGAAATCTCGTCTTGTCAACAACGCATTACTTGATTTTAATATTAAACTCACCACAAACTATGCTCTCCCATTTTTTCGGGGTATAGTCGTCATCAACAAATGTGCAAATCATACTCACGGTTGTTTCAAACACATCTGGTAAGCCATTCAAGATTACGTTGCATACTTGTTCATCGTTGATTCTGGCTCTACCATCTTTCACAATTTCCGATGCATATGCTAATACTGTGTTGATATATGTTTCCATATCTTCAGTAGGTAAAGGCTTTTGGAGGCTTGAAGTATTTTTAATCTGGTCTTTCGCTGAAATCTACTAGCTAGTTTCTGCCTGAACTTTCTTGGGCACTCGATGTCTAAAATAGACTCTTGTATACCTTCAGTAATTGTTCTAGCAACTAATCGATATACTTTCTCTTTCGTCTCGTCAGCTATACCATCGAATTCCAAATCATCGGTGATTGAAACAGCTTCCCCAAGTTTTCTATCCTTCAGTTCTTGTTTTTGGTTGAAAGCCCATGTTTTGTAGTTCTTTCTGTTCCATTTTATATCACTCACCTTATCAATCTTTTCACCGTCTCCGTCAGCCATTTTTACTGGGTCGTATAACCCTTTTTGCTATTTTTTATTCTTATGCAAGCTCACAACATGTAATAATGAATTTTATTAATCAAAATACAAAGTGCAAAAACATTGAAATTAACAATTTATTTATTTAAACAGTTCTCTTAACAACCAACATAGAGGATGTACGGTGATAATGGGAAGGTAATGGAAAAATGGTCATTGCGGAGTACAAGCGGCTTGATTGGATCAGGGTGTGCCAAGTTGACTGCTGTAGAAAGTAGATTTTTCGCTGTCCAAAATTGATATTAGTTTTCTGTGGACTACGAAAGGAGTCTTTGTTCCATTTTCTTTGCGTCCAGTGGGATAAGATATTGGAAAGGCTGAGGGAATGAGCTGTCTTGGAGGTAGCTCGACAGTAAAAGTTGGTTTGGAAGTCTGGGACCGTCCAGGGTGGGGAAACTGGTTGAAAAGTTCAAACTTTGGAGGAAGAGGCGAGATCCTGTGTTGGAGGATTTTGGTGACTGGAGAGGCTAGCTGACGCTTAGCTTTATTGATTCCCTCATCATGACCATCGAGCACTGCGAGGAGGATCTTTAGGTGCCAGAATTTCTCATTACGGTCCTTGGAAGCCACAAGGATGTCGTCGAGGTATGAGTAGGTAAAGGGCAGGCCCATGAGGATGAAATGCATAAATGAGGATGAATTTCTGGGGGGGGGGGGGGGGGGGGTACCAGACCTAGGAGAGATCCATGCATTGCACAGACGGTTGCATAGATAGTTGCACAGACCGATGGTCATTCTTGTGAACTGGAAAGTACCAAACGGGGTGACCACTGCTCTACAGCCATGTAGCGAGTTTGTGAAGTAGTAAAGTTTTGGAGCAGTTTTGAGAATCCAGGGGTAGCCAAGTCGAACGTAGAACAGCATGGCTCAGAGGTGAACAATTGGTTGGCTGTACCTTTGATGAACCATTGTGAGGAGGTGTCAATGAGTCACTAGTTATCAAGTCAACAAACTATTCTGGAGTGTCAAGGAAGTCGTTTCCGGTGGTCGGAGAGTCAACTTGCACAACCGTAGGAATACCCCAGGCACGTAAACAGTAGCCATATGATAACAAAGGTCCGAATCGATCCTCGATTCACCAAGTAGAGGGTGATTAGAGTATTTGAGTATTGTAGGCCAGTTCCAGCGCGGGAGTGAATCGGGCAGGATCGAGGTGTCACTGTTTGAGTCAATGAGGAACAAAACATTCTGCTTTCTACAGGGGATAAAGAGGGGTTGGTGGGACGAGGTTTGCGATCGAGGTTTACTGTGCGTGGGCATATCTCGAGGCCGCAGATTGTTTCCAGGAGCATGAGGGTGTGCGATTGTGAGCGTAGAGGCCCCACTTGTAGTGCTAGAAACAGAAAGTTACTGTTTCCTTGAAGATTCAAGTGAGGCACTAGTAGGCTGGTGATTCGGGCATCGAGAAGTTCGTTTGGTTTGAGGGGAGCTCAGTTGACTCTGTGGAAGCCAGTAGTAGTGCTGTTGACTTGTAGATGGCTGTGAGTAGTGTTGCTAACTCTTGAAGGTGCGTTTTTTGTTGGGTGATCTCCTATCCACAAAAACGTCGTCATTTTCGGGCTGGGCCTTAGCCACTGCAGAGACGAACTTAACATAGGGCAGGAGTCTACTAGCGATGATTGCGAGTAGCTTGTCAACGTTATGTTTGTATTCAACAAGGCGAATAGAGTTCAAGAGAACTTGTAAGAACATCTGCTGGGGGAAGAGATCTGGTTCATCCAAGTTTTCTCTAGAGCTGGAGAATGAAGGAAGAGGGGCTGTCGTTGTCGGGAGAGACAGTGGAGAAAAGTTTGGCAGGTTGGCCTTTCAAGGGGTTGCCTAAGGTGGTGTAGAGCGTAGCGCTAGTGGGATCAATATCAACCACTAATTCGGCTGTTTTTGAGTGGAGGGAGGAAGGCTCAACTTGGAGGGCTTGGGTCAGTAGTGAGACCCTCAGCGGTGCAGGTAACATCCAGCTGCTCCAACCAAACGGTAGTAGAAGAATTAACGTAATGTGTGAACCATAAGTCCTCCGGGATGGCCTTCTTTAAGGAGGGAATCGATGTGTTGTTTTGCTTGCCTGAGAACGGTAGCGGAACGCAACTCCTTGGCATGGTAGGAGAAAATACGAGACGAAATGATTGATAAGCCAACGTTATAAGAAATCAACGTTTCCGCATGCGCACAGACTACTATTAATTCAACGGAAATGAAATTTAAAGGAGAATTAGGAGAATTATTAGTATCGGAGTTTTGTCTGTGTCGATCAATTTTAGTTTTGCGCCTGCGCTATTGTTATTACTCCAATTATCGCGATATACACAGGGAATTTCCCTGGAATATACCTGTACCCATCTAGCCCCCGCGTTTGAACAATCGCAATATAATTTATAGGGCATTTTTCTAAAACACGTACCCAATTACCTACCGATTTTGAACGAAATTCGAACACCATATGTAGAGAAATTGACGTTATGAGATTAGGTTTGTGCATGCGTACAGACTACTGTAGAGTCGACGGCATTGAAAATAATAGGGGACCGTCTAGGAGATAACCCGAAAACCCCTGAAAATGTCTTCGGAATCGGACTGAAACTTGGTATAGCTTTAGGCGAGACAAGGATTTACCACAGACAGACAGACACGGAACCACGATTGATAAGCAAGCTCTGAAACGCAAAAAGCAGGTGAAAATTTAGATTTTGGAGGAAAACAATTTTTTCGACTTCTATCACGAACACAAAGCTTCCCTTACCTTCGGTAGTGAGGAAGCAAAAACATATATGTGGAGATCTGTGGTGGTGAGTTGGTGGTATTGTGAATGGATGATCAGCAGTATGAAGCTGAGAGTCACACTCCATTATGCAGAACTAAAATGCGATACAAAGGTCTCATGCTGGATCCAACCCTTACATAGAGTGAACTAGTTAAAATTTCCAAAAAATATCTTCATTGAAATCCGTTTTGAGACATTCTGAAACGAATCCTAGAGTTTAACGCTTTTTCATATGTGTATGTTTAACATCTCCCCCGTTATGGAAAGCAATACAGACGAGCCTCATAACCCCCGCATGCCCATCGGCAGGCAGGGGCGTCGACCATCCTCTCCCTCTTCTTCATCCACGCCAACGCCAATTGACGCAATTGACATAGAGCAAGAGCGGCCCATGTACGCCTCTGAGGATTTGCTGCAAATGGCAGTAGAGGAGGCAGAAGCAGTGCGTAATGGGGTACGTCATGTAAATGCTTATTAACAGCAACGTTTTTCCATGCGCACGCTTTCTGCCATTCAATCTCTTCGCCTGAGGCCCCACTACAAGCAGCTTGTCCAGGATGCGATCCTGACAAATAGCGGTGGGGCCTCTCCCGCAACTCCTACAGGCGTGAGGCAGCAGCCCGCCATTCAGCAAGCCTCCCCCGGGACCTCCGGTCTTCTTGAAGACTTGAAGACTGAAGTATTGAGACTCGGGGAGCAGGTAGGCCGAATTGAAGGTTATGAGAGCGGGTACCTGCAGGAACTGGCGAGGCGGGCCGTTGAGGGGCCTGATGGCTTGGAAGACAAGGTCGCGGCCTATGTGCAGAGGATCTTCCCGCAGGTTGAGGAAGGGACCGTGGCGAGGCACCAGGGAGAAGTTCCTCCTAATGTGGTGCCTCCTGAAGGTCGCAAAGCAGCGAAACAAGCAAGAAGGCGGGAATATCAGCGGGTCCAGAAGTTGTGGAAGAAGCATCCGGCTCGTGTCACTGCGGAAGTACTGGAGGGAGCTAGGGATGAAAAAGTTTTGCCCCCTCTCCAGGACTTTGTGGACTATTGGGAGCCACTCTTGAGTGCTCCCAGCCACAACCCTGGTGGTGCCCCCAGCTTCCAACAGGGATTCCTTGTGCAGCATCATGTGCAAGCCGGTGCTTCATGACGTGGCACATAAGTGCCGTGTCAAAAACTCCACTTCTGCTGGGCCCGATGGTATTTCCGCCCGACCCTGGAATAAAGCTCCAAAGAATGTTAGGCTGCTCATCCTCAACCTGTTGTTACTATCTGGAAGACCCCCAAAATCGTTGACCCGTGCCCGGACAATTTTCATCCCAACGAAAGGGGGAAGTGGGCCTCGAGGCTACCGCCCGATTTCAATATCGTCAGTAGTTTTCTGCCACTTTCAAAAGATTCTGGCATCTCGCTTCCAAGTGGCTGGTGTCATTGGTGACATCCATAGAGCATTTTGGCCAGCGGATTGCACAGTGGAGAACCTAACAGTTCTCCAAACTGTCATTTTGCTGGCCCGTATTAAGAAACGGCAGCTCCATCTCGCCGCTCTGGATGTCGCTAAGGCCTTTGACTCCGTTAGCCATTTTGCCCTGACCTATTGTCTTTGTGGTGTCGGGGCACTTGCTCGTTTAATTGAGTATGTTGCTCGCCTGTACCACGAAGGCGTGACGGTCCTCGAGGCACAAGGTGAGATGTCAGGAGATGTTGTCATTGGGCGCGGACGGATCCTCCAGGGGGATCCTCTGTCGCCACTCCTCTTTAACCTGGTCGTGGACACAGCCTTGGATAAGCTGCCAGCTGAAATAGGGTTCGATCTCACCCCTGGGGTGCGAGTAGGTGCACTGGCTTTTGCCGATGATGTAATCCTACTCGCTGAAACCCGTGAGGGCTTGCAGATTGCTCTCTATGCCTTTGCTGAGTAGCTAGCCAGGTGTGGTTTGGTGGTTAACCCAGATAAGTGTGGGTCACTCTCCTTGGTCCCGTCGGGTCGCCAGCATCAGGTGAAGGTGGTGGATGAGAAGTTTTTTTGTCATAGGACAGTCACCCATCCCCACCCGATCCATGCTGGAGGTTTGGCGGTACCTTGGAGTTGACTTCATGGGTGTGGCGACCATTGCCGCAAGCTGTGTGGACCTTGGTGGAGCACTAGCTCGTATCACCAAGGCTCCATTGAAGCCACTGCAGAAGCACGTACTTACTGCCAAAGCTGACCTATGGGCTAGTCTTTGGCAGGCTTACTGCGGGGAGGCTGCTTGAGTTAGATCGTGAAGTTCGCTCTGCTGTACGCTCTTGGCTAGGCTTTCCACCTGGTGTCCCAAGCGCCTATATCCATGCACCGGTCAAGGCCGGTGGGCTCGGTATTGTCTCTCTCTCAGCCAGCATCCCATCTTTACGCCGCCAGCGCCTGCTCGCCCTTAGGGGCTCAAGCTGGGAGGTTGCCCGTACTGCTGCTGACCTTGACTTTGTCAAGCAGTAGTTGTTGTGGTGCGACTGAGCAACACCAACTGCTCCCAAACCCAGCTCATCTGCTGAGTTTTCTGCTACGCTACATGAGTCAGTAGATGGTAAAGAACTCCGACAGTGCTCTGAATCCCCTATTCCTTCCCAGTGGGTGGAATGGGCTTCAGAGGGCATTGGGGCCCGAGACTACTGCCATTTTCATGCCGTCCAGGTGGCCACATTGGCCAACTCGGTGAGGTGTTTGAGGAGTAGTTGCGGGACAGTTGACAGCCTTTGCCGTGCCTGTCGGGGTAAAAATGAGAATCTGTATCATGTGGTGGAGCAGTGTCCTCGTACTCACGGTCGCCGCATTTTACGTCACGATGCGGTTGCCAAGCAGATAGCAGGCGCTTTGTCATCCAGCGGTTTGGGATGTCAAAAGGGAGAGACTATATCATGCCGAGTGACCGGGGCAAGAAGCCAGATATCGTTGCCATCAAGCCCGATGGGTCTGCCATAATCCTGGATGTCCAGGTTGTCAGTGGCAGCGTGGACATGGAGCAGACCTGGCGGGCTAAGAAAAGTAAATATGATAGAAATGATCTGCAACAAGCGATATCTGAGCTAAAAGGAGTGGCACCTAATAACATCCAGGTCATGGCCGCGACCGTGTCATGGCGTGGGGTGTGGTGCGGGAAAAGCGCCACGGAGTTACTCGAGTTGGGCATCTCGGCAGGAGTACTCCGTGGTATCACCACCCGCGTCCTGAGTGGTTCTTACTTCAACTGGTGGTCATTATATAGGGGCACTTCCTTTCATCCCATTCTCCCTCCTCGTCCTGCAACTTCCCTTATCCGTAGAGCCGGCGTCGGGTAAACCTGGTCGTCCTCCCCACTTTTTTATTTTATTTGTTTGTTTTTCAATTTAATGGTGTGCCCCCTCCGCCTTCGCGAGGAGTTTTGTAAAAAAAAATGTGTGTGTGTGTCATTCCAGACGATAACTCTCCTTAGGATCGAGGTACAAATACCGTTTTGCAGAATAAAATCAAGCTTTTCTAACGAAACGATGAGTTCGTTGGCCAGAATTTTTTGAGTACAATAAATTAGTCTAATTTCAAAAAATGTGCTAAAAAAAAAAAAAAAAATCACTAAAAATGGCAATAACCTGTCAAAAACCGTTAAATTGATCATTTTTAGCAGACTTTCAGTTAAAAATAATAATACAAGAATAAATAGGGTATTAAAAAAATTTTGCACGAAATTATGTAGAAAAACGTGCATAAATTTCATTAATATTTGCTGAAAAATCTATAAAAACAGCAAAAATCCGACAATCCAAATTCTTTTTTGAATCGCCGAGTTTTATTTTTTTAAAGTTGTTTGCCATAAAATTGGTTTTTTAACAATTTCCTTGTACTCGAATTGCTCATATTTCGATAAAATTTAACATATTGTAATTGTAACACGACAGGTAATTTAGGAAAATTCTTTAATACAATCATGCTGCATGATTGGAACTTTTTTTCCGCCAATCTAGCTGGACAAAAGCTTTGAAAAAAATTCCTTTTATCCTTTGATATTACCATTGGAGTCTTTTCATAGATAGTGACAATGTGAGAAACGATGGAGAAAGAGCTCAGAAATCGCAGAATGGTGTCATATCATGCAGTGTTAAGTGAAGATAATACCCCACTCATCCTCTGGCCAAAGCCAATCGTATTAACAAGTTCACTTAACTGCAAGTGATTCACCGGCAGTTTCGCCGGCAGATTTCAATCGACTCAGTGAGAAAAGATACTGGGAAATCGAGCCCTCCTGCCACTAATGTTGAAACGACAAATTTTTATAGTTTTATACCTACTTAGAAAAGTTAACAGTAGGTATACATTAGGAGACCTGACCTTCGGGCAATCGGGCTGTACAACCTAGTAATCATATTTATAGCCAAACAACATATTTGTAGCATTGCAACGAATCGGATGAATGCATTTTATCATGTAATTTAAGTTTTGTCCAGCTAGATTGGCAAAAAAAAAAAAAAAAAACATGGGACAAGTGTATCTACACCAGGGGTGCTCAAACGGTCGATCGCGATCGACCAGTCGATCTCGAGTGCTTTTTGAGTAGATCTCGAGAAGAAAAAAATTTTTAATAATTAGGTAACTAAACGACAAAAATTTATTACGTAATAACACTGCTTGTGTCAAAAGGCGGCTTTATCAAAGGAACGCGCGGTACTTGTCAAAGAAAAGCCGCGTTGTTTCTAGACTAGACTGTACTAGACCATTTCGGGCGGCGCGTTCGACGGGAACATTCGAGACTTTCGTTCACGCCGATATAAATGTTGCACCTGCAGGAATTGGAGTCATTCTGAGTTGTAAGTTGAAGGCGATACTACGTCGATACAAAGTTTATTATTAAATAGTGCGAAATGAGTGCAGTGAAGAAATCTAAAACGTATCATTTTAATAACGATTGGGAGGAAGAATTTTTCTTTTGTATGGTGAAGGATAAGTGCATTTGTGTTATTTGTCGTGCGTCAGTTGCAATACTCAAGCGTGATAACTTAGAGAGGCATCATAAAACGGTTCATAAAAACTATGAAAAGGATTTTCCGCCACAGAGTGAATTAAGAAAACGAAAAGTAAGTGATTTGATATCTTGTTTGAAGAAAGAACAATCCATGTTCACAAGACCAGCCAAACAATCAAAAGCTGCTACGATCGCGTCATTTAAAATATCTCATATATTGGCGAAACACAAGAAACCATTCGAAGATGGATCGGTTGTGAAGGAAGCATTCATTGAAGCGGGTGAGACTTTATTTGGAGATTTTAAAAATAAAACAGAAATCATGTCTGCTATTAGAGAACTTCAGTTATCTCGTCCGACTGTCACAAGGCGTATTGAAGTCATGAGTCAGGACATCGCATATAAACTAAAACATGATATCATGGAATGTACATACTTTTCTTTACAGTTCGACGAATCCACCGATATGACAGACACTGCCCAGCTGCGTATTTTTATTCGGATGGTATTCAATGACATGTTGGCTAAGGAAGAATTTTTGACAATCATTCCTCTGAAGGGGAAGACCCGTGGCGAAGATATATATGACGTTTTCATCAATTTTGTAAAAAACTACAAGCTACCAATATATAAATTAGTGTGCATTACAACCGATGGAGCACCAGCAATGACTGGAAACAAGAACGGTTTTGTGGCATTGTGCCGAGCTAATGAAGAATTCCCTTCATTTTTTTCATTCCATTTCATTATACATCAACAAGTTTTGTGTTCAAAAGTTTTAAACACGGAGGAAATTATGGGCATTGCAACAAAAATTGTGAATTCCATCCGTGCACGTAACTTGCAACGGCGGCTCTTTAAGTTGCAGTTGGAAGATAGGGAGTCAGCTGAACACACTGATTTAGTTCTTCACACGGACGTCAGGTGGTTGAGTCGCGGAAAATTCCTAGAAAGGTTTCAAGAATTATTGCCCGAAATAACAGCTTTTCTAGACGAAAGAGGTGATGAAACTGAGATGTTGAAAAACGAAAAATAGCTGACTGATTTGGCATTTTTGACTGACATCACAATGCACTCAAACACCATTAACTTGGAGCTTCAAGGTAAAGGAAAAACTATTATTGGGATGATTAGCGCAGTAAACGCATTCAAAAGTAAATTGCAACTTATGATAGATCAACTGAAAAGAAAGGATCTGAAACATTTTCCGTCTTTGAAAGCAAGGATTCCTCAGTTGAATTATGATACGATATGGGGCTGAATTATCAAATATTTTGGGACAATTCGAAATGCAGTAAATTGGCAAATATAGCATCATTTATGAGTTTTCCTTTTTCATGTAAAAACATTGAGGAATTAGCTACTGAAATAGCAAGTCAGTTTAATATGAACTCATGTTCTGTTGAAAATGAGTTGGTGCAGATTATATCAGATATACATCTCAAAGCTACAGCATCTGATACAAATTTCTGGTGTTTTATATCTGAAGATAAATATCCGAATCTAAGGCAAATCGCCCTTCAACTGACGGTAATGTTTTGGTCAACTTACTTGTGCAAGTCTGCATTTTCTGAAATGAAGATAATTAAGTCAAAATATCGCAATCGACTAACTGACGATCATATGTCATCATCATGCTTGCGATTGGCACTCAGTGGTTACGCACCATCTTATGAAAAGTATGCTGAGGACATGCAGTGCCACGCTTCAACATCCAAAGTCACTCCTTAGTTGAGTTTAACACCATATGTAACTCTTTTGTTTTGTAATAACGAATAAACTCGCAATTTTGAATAACTAGGAGTTTTTTCATTGATATTGTAGAGAAGAACTTAAGTAAACCTAACCCAAACCTTGACTAAAATAATGTAAATTGTGCGGAAAGCTAATATCTATATATGCTACGGTACACCCTACCTAGGTAGGTAGGGTGTATCGTGTATGTACGACAATCCTGCATCACACCTACTTGCAGCCTCTCAGAGTCGATCGTAAGTAGTCTATGAGGTAGATCGCCAGCAGTTCAAGTTTGAGCACCCCTGATCTACACAATGGCCGCAAAGACAACTGCGACTGGCCGACGACGACCCAACATACCTTGCCAACTTCGCTCACCTATAGCTTTTCATTTTGATTTGCGATTCGGGGCTTCTGAGGAGTAATTTGATGAATGGGGAAACGTATGTAACCTATTAACTGCAGTGACTATAACCCTGGGTGTTTCCTACCAAGCATCCGAAGCTTTGGTAGAGAGAAAAAAAAAAACAACTAATCAAGAAGAGATGGTGGAAGACAAGATGATGGATGGTTTGGACTAATAAAAACTTATAAAACCCTATAAAAACTTTTAAAAAACCAAAATTTTTGTTTGAATTAGGAGAATATTATTCGCAATAAACCAATCATAAAACTGACTGTCTACCGTCATTCCTAAAAAGAAAAACACCTACACTACTTCATTTAGCTATGCAGCCACTAGATGAAAACTCACCTTCCCCACATCAATATTATTTAGAACAAATTCTATTGCTTTGAAATTTAATGCTAACAACTGTTAAGCATATGATCATGCTGCATGACTGGAACTATTATTAACATATTGAACATATATTATTCAACATTTGAAAATTACATGAATATTTTTTTCTTAAAAAACCAATACGTATCAACAGTTTATTGGAGATAACTGAGAGTTCCCATCTTCGTTCATCACCTTGCATTGGCGGTAAATCATTACGATTGATTCAAATAAATGAATAAAATGAATCTAACCTCATCTGGTAGAGGATGTCCATACTATTGACGCCTGCAACACAGAAGAAGCTAGCGTGAAATAGATTCACAAAAAAGGAAAAATGTTCTCAACACAAAACGGACTGAGAAGATATGAATGAAGTGATGAGTGATCGCCCGTTGAGTGATGTGTATGTTCCAATAAGTGCTGGATCTGGTGGTCCCCTTTGATCTTTCCAGAAAAACATCGACCGAGGCGTTTGCCCGCACGGCTCCCCACACACCGGACTTCGGCAGTTTTTTCAAGGTCATTTTGCGTTCACACAATCGGCAGAGCGCAATGTGGTCTAGGCTTGTGTGGCTTTGGCCATTGTGTAGACGCGCCTTAAGGTAGAGTTAGACAATGGATGGAAAAAAAGTTGGAAATATCCTATATATTTGTGACCTACATGCATTCTACAGGTCGTCCCCCAATATGTTTCACATTGTATAGAGTTAGCTCGTACGATTCATAAGGCCACAACCAAATATTGAATAAAACCATGTAGTTCGAGGTTGCATCACAAAATTAATTTCATTTTTAGAACCGGACAACTATTTATTCTTCATCATGACTGAAAGTGATTGGGGCAATTTTGAGTTCCAAATGTTTTGAAATTAGAAAAATGTTGGCTCGATTATTTGTTCTTCAAAGACGGAAATCGTAAAAATGTGAGGTTTAATTTTGTAGATCGCTTGAAACCGCACAACAAAAAACTAAAACCATGACTTTACAACGGGTTTGAACTATAAAATCCAGTTATCCGATCTTGCCTAGGTTTGTCTATTCCGGAGCTATTAAAAATTGAAGCAGCAGGACCATTATAATTATTCTTATCTCAAAAAAAATTTGGGTAGTCGAATAATGTTTCTGGAAGTACCTACGATGCGTGACCTACAGTATGCGAGGTATAACAAGTATGGGCAACCTTTGACATGTTGTGGGCCAAACTTTAGTGTGCAAATACGTTCGCGGGGCGCGTTTACAAGTAGTGCATTTTAAAGTAGTGTTCATAATTTTTAGTGATAGATATCAGACATGAATAGTAGGACAATGTTATTATAATACATTTATTGAAATAACAAAATTAAATGAAAAAACAATAGCATAATTAAATTGTTACATTTGGAATTGTTACAAACTTCGAAAGTTGAATAGCGACAACGAAATCAATGAGACGCTTGAGCTTGAATTCGGTAAACTAATTCATCGATGATTGGATTAATTCCACTGATACAAAGACGTAAAGAATTTTCCAAATTATCGTCAGTCAGCCTTGTACGATGTTTTGATTCATTAACTTTCATCAATGAAAAGAACTGTTCGCATTTATAAGTACTGCCAAACGCACAAATCAATCTTTTTGCAAATTTTCTAAGCTGCGGGAAATGGTCCAATCGCACAACTCCACGTCTTCAAATTTAGATTTTAGGATTGAGTTTTCTTGAATCTCGATCAACTCCATTTGCAAGTGTATTGGAGCATTTTGTACATTACTTTTTGTTGGAGTAGCAAATAAATTGAAACAGTCCTCCATGTTTTTGAAATCACTAAATCTGATTGAAAATTGCTCCGACAGTAACTTGAGTTCTTCAGCATATTGAGCATAAGCAATATTTTCATACAAAGAGAGCGTGGTGAAATGGTAACTGTTACCAGACAGCATATTATGTGCCTCCCACTAGCGGATTTTGTTCTGAAACGCTTTCAAATGGCTGTACAAATCATTAACTAACTGTCCTTGTTTTTGAAGTTTCAAATTTAAATCATTCAAATGGCCTGTAAGGTCGACCAGTAATGATAAGTCACATATTTGTCCCATTTTGGGCCACTCAATTCAGATAGTGGTTTATCTTCTATTTGCATGAAGTCTGCTATCTCATTTCTACGCTCGTAAAACCGTTTCGGCATTTTCCCTTTGCTTAGCCATCCGACTTCACAGTAATATGTTACGTCGTCATATTCGGCTGATATTTCATCCAAAAACGCCTTGAACTGACGATGTTTAAGCTAAACTGATGATGGTTTTTACTACCACATTCATAACATTCTGGAGTCGAATGGACAGAACAAAAGTTCTGTTGGTGAATAATGCAATGAAGGACTATCAAATCATCTTTTTGCACATTTAATTCAGTTGCTTTTTCATTCAAAATTCTGATGAAACCTTAGAAGGTGCACCATAGGTGGTCTGTGCATACTCCAACTAATTTCGACCATGGCAAGCCAAAATTTGTGAATACCTTTTGAACTTCATTAAAAATGTCCTCTCCTGTAGTGGTTCCTTTTAGCGGCTGTAAAGCAAGCTATTCCTCAGTAATAGTGAACTCTTTATCAACACCTCGAATAAATATAGCCAGTTGAGCCGTGTCAGACAAATCGGTGCTCTCGTCTAATGCTATGGAAAATGATTCGAAACCAGCCATACGGCCAGTCAATGTTGTTTTTATATCATTAACCATCATTTCTATACGTCGTGCAACGGTTCGTCTTGACAAACTAATTTTTTCAAATTCATTTTTCTTTTCAAGACTCAAAACACTGCCAACTTCTAACATACACTCCTTGATAAATTCTCCTTCGGCAAATGGTTTTATTGACTCGGCCAATTTTGAACCAATTATAAAACTAACTTCCACGACATTATCAAGTTGTGTTCTTTGTTTATGAAATATTTGCTGCTGTTTTTCCAAATTTTCGATAAGTTTCTGGATTTTGTCTTTTCTTATTTGTCCTGTCAGTGAGAGCAGGGTAGGATGCTTAGTTGAGTGATGCCTCTTTATATTGAATTCTTTCATCACTGAAACGGATTCATTACCTACACATCAAACAAATAGGCTTACCATTGTGCAAGATAAAGAAGAATTCTTCAGTCAATTTATCTTGAAACTGGCGACCCTCTGCATCTGCTTTTCGTTTCTTTCCACCAGACATAATTCTCGTTTACTTATCGTTCGATAAACTTAATAAGAAAATATAATTAGTAAGCACTCTAGATGCTCAGAAAGTCACAAAGCAAATTGACGGCACTAGCAGTTCGCTAGGATATCTCTTGTCTAACTTATCACCTCAGTTTAGCTCAAATAGAACTGAACTAAAGTTCGGGCCATCCACCCGTTTATATAGGCAAAATGAAGGAATGATCTAGAATCGTCTAGTGTAGAACAATCTTTTGTTCCGCCTCACTCTTTGACAATCACCGCCACTCGGCTTGATCGCTCACTTGATTCCATGAGTATAAGTAGTGTTTTTTTTTTTTTTTTTTTTTTTTTTTTTTAATTTGGTTTTTCAAAATGTCTTGCTGGCCGGATCAAATCTTACAGCGGGCCAGCTGTTGCCCACATGGTATAAATTAAAAGCCGACAGGTCTTTAGCTACCACTTTCAAACCGAATTTCACCAAGTTTATTTCTTTCAAACCAAATCTACCTTCTCCCTCTCAGCCTACAGTATCCTGCGTTCCAGGCTAAGAAAATCCCAAGTGCTCCCGAGAATCCCACATTTCTTCCATTTAACACATGGAATTCCGAATTCTGGGTTGAATCTTCCTAACCAATTTATCCCATGGGATTTCACATGCTGGATTAAATTACTCCTGCGTACGCCACAAGATTGTGCATTCTGGGGTACCAAAATCCATTTTGATCTTTGCTCTACGGGATCACGCATTCCGGCGTAAAAATCATTATTTCCTTTCTTCAGTATCTAAAAATAAGGTTTTATACTTGAGGGAATAAAAGTACGACTCACAGTACATTACTTTAATTTGAATAGGCAGGTAATATTTTACTTAAAATGTAAGTTTAACTTTGTTTGTCATTTTGAGTGATTTGTTAGGAACGATTTTTAAAATGCTTGATTTTTCGGCGAAAAAACGGAATCTCAATATATATATATATATATATATATATATATATATATATATATATATATATATATATATATATATATATATATATATATATATATATATATATATATATATATATGCACTTGATTGTGGACACTGTGCTACTGCACTATATAATAATTAAAGTTAAAGAAATTTTTACAGAAATAAAGAAGAAAATGTTTTTGATATTTCGAATTAGTCTTTGTCAAAATTAATTGAGTAACTCAAATCGGCCTCCTGGACTCAACCTCAATGATTGAGTAACTCCAACATAACAACCATGAAACGTTGGATACAAGCTTGGTTCCAGGGAATATTCCAATATCTTTTTCTAATTTGAACAAAGACTAATTCGAAATATCAAAAACATTTTCTTCTTTATTTCTGTAAAAATTTCTTTAACTTTAATTATATATATATATAAGAACAGATTTTTTTATTGAAAAATATTCTTACAAATTTTTGGCAAGTAAGTATATAAATATAGAGTATTTCATTTTGGGACGGTAGGGACTCTTACATTGCACTTTATGACATTAGTTAAATTAAAAGTTCGTCATGTTGGTCGGGGGAGGGAGGGGGGGGGTTTCACTATCGCTCCATCGCAGGGTCTTCCTCGGTGGCTTCATCCTGTCCGGTGGCCGTGCCTTCGCCCTGGGATGGCGGAACAACATCATCCTGGCTGTCTGCCCCGAGATGGAGTTGGGGCTGGTCCGGTGAGACGTCGGTGGTGGTCTGCCTGGTCCCTGCCAATTGGATCGGGCGCTGCTGCCTTCCACTTATATGCTGCATGTACATGCAGCGAGACCAGGCAATGACGTCACAAACAGCCAGGCGAGCCATAGTTTTCAAGTACCTCCTTGTTACGAATTTGAGGAGGGACTTATCATTCCGCTCATCCCAGGGATCCGATGACGATGGGGTGGATTGACGGCTCAAGACCCTGGGCACGAAGAGCTGCACGCCCTGGCTCATGTTTACGGATCTTCTCGCTCCGTGCAGCATCCAAGGCTTTGGGTCGATTCTCAAATGGCACCGCCACATCCACAAGGAGGACCTGACGCCCTTTCCGCAGTGCCAGGTCCGGTCTCATTAGGGAGCCATCCACGGAAGTGTTCTCCCCTACCAAGAACGATAAGAGGCTGCCTGTTTAATTCTTGCCACGATGGAGTTGTGGCGGTTTTTGAGGCGAGATGCCATTGGGAGGCAGTGGTTGAGGACGTGGGTCAAAGTTTCACTTTGGTACCCACATCGTCGGCACCGCCTGTCACCCGCCCCATGCCGGACACCGTTCAGCGGGACCACATTCAGTCTCGCCTTGTGTATAAACCGCCAATCCGCGAAACTCATAAACTCTCCAGTGTATAAAAAAAGGCTGGACACTGGAGAGCTTTTTAAACAATCGGGGACCCTACCCTGGTTTTGTTTTGATCGGAGGGATATCCCGAGTAGTTTTTGGAGATGGGAGTGGAGGAATTTCAACAATTTTGATCGGGATGAGGGGGAAATGCCAGTGTCACCAACGTGGATGGAGGGGGTCTCGGTGTCATTATCAGTTGTCCAAGACACATTGAGGCTCCTGGATGCAGCACGACATATCGAGACCATGGTGAAGAATCACCGACATGCCGGATGGTAGTGGCTCCTGTTAGGTAGTCCATCGCATCGTGAAAGGTGTTATGACTGGGAGCGCGACTGGTGACCTCGGAATGAAGATCGTGTTTGGCCAGACTGGTCAAATCTGTGTCCCTACTGGTCAGCAGCTTATAACCATTATCAATGAGGGCCAGATCACTCTCCTCACTCACGAGTAGAATACCCAACAGACCCTCGAACCTAGCCCCATATAAGTAGTCATTAGATGCCTCCTGTGGGAGGTAGAGGGTGCGCTTCACCTCTGCCCTTACGACCTGGTCAAATTGGTCCCAGTCCTTCTTCAGAATTTTCCCATTTCTCATGGGAAAATTCAACATTGGAAAAATGAAGGACCGGAGAGCATCCAAGCGCTGCCAGGGGGCTGAATTAGATCTAAGGATCTTAAGAGCAGAGGATGTAATATGCTCTAATGTGGCCCGAGGAGGGAGGACCCTGAAACCGACCGGGTTTCCCAGGTAGGTGAAGGCCTCTCCCTCAAGCAACACTGGGATAGGGACACCCAGGACAGAGAATGAAGTGTTGTGCACCCCCACAGGATGATATCCGCGGACATGGAGCGTCTTACATTTACGAGGATTGATTTGGAAGCCCAATTTCCCTAGGTGGGTGGATACAGAATTAAGAAGAGGTTGTAGGGTCTTTGGTTCACCGATAACTGTGAGGTCATCGGTAAATACCAGAGCCTGGTGAGAACTGGAGGGGGGAAGGCAAGAAAATAAGCTATTTATATAAATATTAAATAAAAGTCCAGACAAGGGACACCCCTGTCCGATGCCACTGAGGACTGGAATGAAATCAGTCTGTCCTGCAGGGCAGGCCACGGCAGATGTTAAATCGGACAGGAGATCCCTTGTTATGCCAACCATCTGGTCGCCCACTCCATGAGCTCCTAGTGTTTCCACCAGGGCATCATGGGGGACAGAACCAAACGCGTTGGCTAGGTCCAACCACGCAATGCATAGCTCCCCCAGGGACGTTCGAGCACCTATAATAAGGGATTCGATGACATAGTTGTGCTCCTTTTTGGGGATCAAAATTGTTGTTGATTTCTTCCAACTGGGAGGAATCTGTTGGAAGCGAAGGCAAATGGAGAATACAAGGGAAATGACTAGGCAGTCGGGGTCAAGAGTCCTCCAACCCCTGTAATCAATCTTGTCAATCCCAGGAGATGTATTATCGAACTTATTAAGTCGATACCTACACTCCTGGGGTGAGAAAGGGGCCAGGTTGACTGGGTCAGCCACCTGAGGAAGGCCCTCAAGGACTGACCTATCCCATTGTCGAGGGCGCCAGGCATCCTCAAAATTGGGCGTGACCTCTTCTACAGGGGCTGGGCAAATCTCAGATGGAGGGTTGAGTATTTAGTATTGAGTATTTCCCGGACTGCACGTCGTCTATTTCTCTTGTACAATTTTCGAAGTGCAACATGGGATAGGGGGGGCCGAGCCTGAGGGGCAGAAAGGGGTCTAATGGGGTGGTTTTTTATTTTCAAATGGGCCTGGGAAAACGTTATAAGGTCATTATATATTTGAAGGAACATTTCCCATGTTGCTGGGTTGTGGGGTAGAGTTAGGATTGCTGAAAGTTTCTCTTTAAACCCCTGAAGGGGGTATGGAGATGGGGGCTCAAGAACTGGAGGGTCATTAACGCGGGATGGGGAGGTAGATGGCTGACTACACTTTGATCTTAGCCAAGAGGCCGAGAAGCGATGGGGGTGTGGGTGGGAGAGCGAGAGGTGCGACATCTGGCATACGCCGACGACGTGATTCTCCTGTCTTCTACCGTTGTAGGATTACAAAGAACGATGGATAGAATGGAGGCGTATTGTGCAACGTGGGGTTTAGAGCTCAATTTAGCGAAATCCAAAATAATGGTTTTCAGAAATGGTGGCAAGCCGAGCAAGAAAGAGATGTGGCAATTTGGCGGCCGGAGGGTTGAGGTTGTCACCAGATATAAATATCTGGGGTTTATACTGACGCCCATGCTTTCCTTGAACCCCCACCTAAAGGAAAAATGTGCGTTGGCCAAAATGGCAATCACCAGTATGTGGAAAAAGTTCTTATTCCACCAAAAGATTCCATTTACTGAGAAGTTGAAGGTTTTTGATGCTGTGGTGAGGTCAATTTTGTGTTATTCATCCCAAGTATGGGGCTTTGTTCCGTCTGAGCATGTAGAATCAGTTTTGCGTTTCTTTGTTAAGTCTATTTTTTCTCTACCTAGATGCACGCCCAATTACATGGTATACCTGGAAACTTCGGTGCGACCTCTCTACTTATACACTCTCCAGATGCATTTTAATTATATATTAAAAATCATGAAGCTTCCGTGTAATCGACTTCCAAACTATCTTGCAAAGAAGAGTGTTGAGTGCAACGTGTTTTGGGTGAAAGAGTGGGGATTTCTTCAAGAAAAATATGGAACACCTTTAATGAGTTTTGAGGATGTGGGCGATTGGAAAAACCTTATTGAAGAGAGCCTTAGCAAGATAGGGAGAGCAATGGTTAGCGAGTATGAGTCTAATGCGTTATATTCTCTGAGTCACTCTCAATATCGTGCTCTCAGACTCGAGGATGAAGTAGTACCACTTATGCACATTAAAAGCTTTCAATATTGTAAGTGGCTGTTCAAAATTAGAGGGGACCTTTTGGCGCTAAATTACAGACCATATGAATCCACCAACCAAACCTGTGACTTGTGCAGCAGTGGAGATATTGAGAATTGTTTCCATTTCATAGCTAGGTGTAGTGCACTGCATGCTGTGAGAACAAAATATTTGGGTGTTTTTGAATTAAATTGGGGCGAATATATAAAATTAATAAAATCTGGAAGTCCTAATTTAATAAAATATTGTATGGCGGCCTGGGATCTAAGGTATAAGGCGAAGATCGAATACGGTTTTTAACCATTCTTGAAAGAAAGCTTCTTCCAATGTCATTATGAATATGTTATGTATATTA
Organism: Adelphocoris suturalis; assembly: GCA_030762985.1. Classification (NCBI taxonomy): domain Eukaryota; kingdom Metazoa; phylum Arthropoda; class Insecta; order Hemiptera; family Miridae; genus Adelphocoris; species Adelphocoris suturalis. The sequence goes on along the minus strand of CM061045.1, from coordinate 16,034,498 downwards.
TTAAGCATTATTTATTTATTATATTATGTGTTAGGTATATCCTTTTTGTAAAATTCGTTAAGCAAGCAATTATTATTATTTCTCTGTCTATAACTGTGTTTGACGGCGAATCCTTCGGACGGTCATTCTATGACCACGATAATTTGCATGACTCCTTGATTATATTTATCTTGTATGCATTACAAACGTACTTATCAATAAAGCATGCTTTATCTATCTTATCTATATATATATATATATATATATATATATATATATATATTTATTTATTTATTTATTTATTTATTTATTTATTTATTCAAAAAAATGTGTGGATAGTGGGATTTGTTTCAGAAACGGATTCCAGTGAAGAAAGTTTTGGAAACTTTTTGAATGTTCCTACGGGCATTTCAAATCTTTTTGATCAGGGATGGACATATTCATAATGCTGAATACGAAGATGAATGTATTCATGGGTACCTATTCTGTGAATGCAAATACAAAATATATTCGTCTTCACATATATGAATACGAATACAAGTGTATTCATAATCACGTGTGTGATTTCACCTGTGTTCACACAGCTGAATACGAATGCACTTAAATTCATAATTGTGAGTATGAATACACTTGTATTCACACAAATAAATTCAAATACACTAGTATTCGTATTCACATACTTGATAACGAATACAAGGATATTCATATTCAAGTGTTTACGTATTCAGTTGTGTGAATACAATTATTGTATTCATGTTCAGTTATCTGAATACAGGTGTATTCATACGCTCAAATATAAATACAATTTTATTCGTATTCAGTTGTGTAAATACGGGTGTATTAACTGTCGTAAAAAATATGAATACACTTGTATTCGTATCATATATGTGAATACGAATATATTCTTATTCGTATTCACAGAATAGGTTTTCCGTGAATATATTCGAAGGTATTTGTATTCACGATTGCGAATATGCCCATCTCTGTTTTTGTTGTATGCTGACCTTGCCTGGGTCTACGTTCCTTCAGTTAAACTAGTATGTGTTTTGGAAATTAGGTGTGTGAGAATTCTTGCGAGAATAGGATTTAGAAAGGATTGTAGGAGAAATTTTAATGCTTTAACGCTCATTGTACCTACATCAAGGAATGTCTGTTTACATCAAAACAAGTTCTTGTGAAGTAAAATTAGCGATATGCACTGTCGTTATACTAGACGAAACGATAAGAATCTAATTCAGTCCAATTGGCTCAAAAGGTGGGATAGCCAATAGATCGCCATATGATATAACTAACAAAGCAGCAAATCAATTCATATAATTTACTTCAAATTTATTAAAACAAAAAGCCTTCTACTTGATCGAGAGTTTTTTTACATTTGAATTTTAATGGTGAATGTTTCACATCGCACAGTGGGCCAGAAACCGATTCTAGGTGGACAAAATTATTATATGAGCTATTCTTATAGGAAATTCTTCGGTGATTCCGAATATACCCCATGTTCCTATACTTAAAATCATTCATTAAAGTGGTTTTCATCGAAAAACCGTTGAACAACAAGTTTTTAACATACTTTGCTAAGTAGAGCTATAAAAGACTGACTTAAAATTTCTTTGCTCCATAGCAAAGTTGAAGAAAATTAAATTTCCCGTCGATTGAACACCTCTCTTCAAAAATGTATTGAAGGATAAGGTAAATACGGGATTTTAAAGTTTTTATCAACAGAAAAGTACCGATTTTTGCAAATTTGAAGGGAAAAACTTGAATAATCAAAATTAGCATAGATTAAAAATTGAAGATAACTTAATTCTGCGCAAATTAAACACCAAAAACAAAACAAAATGCATCGAAAAACGAGGGGGTTATATTGTTTCAAACTCTGGTCTTCCACCGTTTTATTAATTCCACCTCATAGACAAGTAAGACAGAATGCCGATACATTAGTGTGCCAAATAAGTTTTCCCTTATACCTGGGACTAAAACAAAAAACAATGATAATTATTTCAGAAGGGATTATTATTATTTCAACCCCCCCCCCTCAATACTAAACTCACTTCTCCCTGCAGGTCCAATTTATCAACAGAAATTGAAAAAAGTCCCAGTCATGCAGCATGATCGTATGAGCAAATTATCGTACTGTATAAGTGCAATACTATAGCTAGTGAGATATGTTAACTACCAATTTTATGAAAAAAACTCGTTCTAGATAATAATCTGCAATTCGAAAATAGATTTTGGATTTTTAACTTTTTCGCAGTTTTATCGGTTTTTAGCACATTTCAATGAAATTTAAGTACATTTTTCAGTATGATTTTGTACATACATTTTTTAATGTTCTATTTTATAGTAAATAAACTTTATTTGAGCAATGTTCTGCTAAAATAATTTAAATTTAACGGCTGTTAGTTGCATTTTGCTATTTTTAGTGATTTTTTCAGCACTTTTTTTTAAATATTTGACCAATATTATGTGCTCGAAAAATATTGGCCAACGAACTCATCCTTTCGTTTGGAAAGCTTGATTTTTCGGCGCAAGAACGGAATTTTTATCTCACTCCTAAGGAGACTTATCGTCCGGAATGACACACACACACACACGCGCGCACACACACACACACACACACACACACACACACACACACACACACACACACACACACACACACACACACACACACACACACACACACACACACACACACACACACACACACATATATATATATATATATATATATATATATATATATACATAAGAAAAAGTGCTAAAATTTTGATTTTAAAATTTTTGGAGCCATTGCAATAGCTTCATTTTCTACGGAAATTTGCTAAAGATGTGGATTAATTAAACTAAAAGTTGTGACCATTTTGCTCATTTTCCACCTTAAAAATAGGATTTTCTCTGGTTGGTGATCTCTGACCGATCTGGGACCCATCTCAATCGATTCAGCGTCCAAAATTACTTGAAAAACAATACCCCACACGACCATGTTATCAAAAATCTCGACAACCCCAATTTGTCCCCTTTTCTAATAAGTAGCTTTTAGGTTCTTCAAAGACATAAAACAGCCAAAGATGCCCCAAAGATGCTCAAAGATGCCCCAAAGATGCCTAAGATGCCCCATAAACTACATGTGTTAGGGCAACTAAATCCAAAGAACTGCCCTGGAAACTCTTGGTACCGATTAGTACTCCTTGACTCAAATTTTGGGTTGCTCCCTAAAAAGACAATTTCTTTAATTATTCGCCCTCATACCACTTGGATGCTAAAATTATTGAATCAAATATCACCGAAATTTGAGGTCTTACCTGTATCTGCTCGATTTATTTAAGATTTTGATGAGATTTTCAAAATTGCGTGTGTAATTGAAGTATGTTCTCCTTCGATATTCTTCACAGTGATTGCAAGCGCTAATGTAAAATCATCAAAACATGAATATCGACACAACATTATTGTTTCAAGGTATTCTGAATCCTCTCCATTGACAAATTTAAACTTTCTGTACTATCATGTTATGGATACCAGAAAGCTGTTTTAAGTATGTATAAAAAAATAAGCGATCCGGTATGAGCTGTAATTAGATAGTCGCGATACCAAGTCTTACAAAGTAACACTTGTAATAAATTGATGTATTCTTGAGTGTGATTTTATCTCTCCCTCTGATGGTATCCTAAAAAATATTTTTACAACTTTCCCGAGTGTTTTATTCTCTGCGTATCCAACCAAAGAATGAAAGTTTTAAAAAAGTGAATTTGGTGAGGGTAAAAACAGAGGAGGTGGAGAAGAGGCGCGAAAGTGTTAGGCGTAAGCGTTGGTTCAAGTCGTAAAAGAAACTCCCTCTTTCTAGAAGCATTGATTTACATAAACTGAAAACGAGTGTTTTCTTCCTAATGCTGGGCAATAAGCGAGCGTTAGCGTGAAACTGAAGATGCGGTTACAGCGAGACGGTCCAATGGTGCGAAGTTGGCGGTAGGGATGGGAAAATCAATATTATACATCACTTACCCTTTCCAGTCCCAAGTTACGTAAGTTGCAGGGCGAAAATGACTCAAGGTACTCATTTTAGCGAATTTCCGTGGAAAATGAAGCTATTGCATTGGTTCGGAAATTTTAAAAATAAATATCATTGAAATTTGTTTTGAGGCATTCTGAAACGATTCCTGAAGTTTGCAATTTTTCATATATATATATATGTATATATATATGTATATATATATGTATATATATATATATATATATATGTGTGTGTTTGTGTGTGTCATTCCAGACAATAACTCTCCTTAGGTTTGAGATCAAAACCCCGTTCTTGCGCCAAAAAAATCAAGCTTTCCAAATGACAGGATGCGTTCGTTGGCCAGCACTTTTTGAGTACATTGAATTGGACAAATTCCAAAAAAGTGCTTAGAAAACCCTGAAAATGGCAACAACAAAAAAACCGCATAAAATCGTTAAATTAATGATATTTAGCAGAATTTTAGTCAAAAAAAAAATTACCAACAATTAACCAGGACATTAAAAAAAATTCCATAACATTACAAACCTGTCTTTTCTTCATTGTTCACCTTTTGTTTCCTCACTACCAAAGGTAGGGAAGCTTTGGGTTTGTAACTGATGTCGAAAAAATTTTTGTCCTCCAAAACCAAATTTTCCACTTGGTTTTTGCGTTTTAAAACGTGATGATCAATTTTGGTTCCGTGTTTGTCTGTGCGTGGTAAATCCTTGTCACGCCCAAAACTATACCAAGTTTTTGTCCAATTCCAATAAAATTTTCAGGGATTGTGCGGTGGATGGGGAGGGGGGGGGGGGGGGATCTGCTTGTCCGATTTCGTTCAAACTCAAGTGGTTGTTGGGTCCAGGGTGATACTCTTTGTATTTTTCGCTTTTGCTTGAACAATGGGGAACTATTGCGCCTGCGCAAAACCAATATTGGATGACACTCCGAGAAAAATGAATCGATTTTGATTACATTTTCAATTATTGTGTGGGTTAACCTTTACACAATTTCCGAACATGCAAACACGAACCATAGCCCTAATTCGCATTCTAGCAAGTATGCACATGCATTAGATACTGTATTATTTTGCATTCAATCATTTCAATTCAGGCTTTGTTCTTCAACTAATTCTATTCGTCCATGTTACTATATGAAGGAAGCTATACTGCCCACCCACCTTGGCAGACGTTTCTTTGTTCCTTTTACATGCCTACGAATTTTACATCCAAGTATTTAATCATATATAGGTATGCTTTTTACGACGGTCTTTATATGCTCCTTATGATGGAGTCGCACTTCTTTGTACCATTTTGAATTAGCCATTTTATGAATCAGTTTTTTGAATATTTTTCTCGAGCTATTGGTTGGGTCTTTCATTCTAGAATTAATTTGATTGTACAATAGATGAATAATAAATTTAGGGCTTCTTGTGGTGAGAAAGAATTTGAGGTCTAGGGTATGCCACATTTTTCTCCAAAACAAAACGTGTTGGGTATGTGTGTTCCCTAGAACAAGTTATAAAGTTCGGGTGTTTATATAAATGAAGCAATACATTCTTGTGGTGAGAAAGAATTGAGGTCTAGGGTATGCCACATTTTTCTCCAAAACAAAACGTGTTGGGTATGTGTGTTCCCCAGAACAAGTTATAAAGTTCGGGTGTTTATATAAATGAAGCAATACATTCTTGATAAACATTTGTCTAATACTAAATGCTTTTGACTAATTGTAAATCAAGCTGGTAGGTAGCGTTGCGGTTTCCCCGGCATTATTTCAAGTAATCTTTTCTTAAGTATATTAAGCTTATCTAATGAGCTACAGTAAGCTCAACCCCAGGTCAAGATACCATATTGCAGTATAAACTGTACTTTAGTGAAATATAAGTTTGTTTTATTCTATCTTTATGAAGAAGGTATCTCAAATTGTGAAATTTGGCTAAAAATTTCCTTAATTTAGAGTGTGCATAGTCAATATGATTTCTTTATGTTAATCTACTGTCAAGGATCACACCCAAATATTTATATGATGAGACCCTTTCATGTTGGTGGCATGCACAATGATTTTCGGAAAAGGATGGACTACATGAATGAAATTTGAGATCAAGACTGGGTAAAATGTTAATTTGACTACCTACGAGCATACATTTTGTTTTGCTTTTATATATGGTTCGTGCGCTATCCACCATCCTTTGCCCACCTAAGTTTAATGCTTGTTGCATCTGCTGGAAAACGTCTGACCACTCTGAACCCTTCACCGAAAATGCCGTGTCATCCGCAAAAAGAAAAAACATGACCAGAATGAACTATAGAATGCAAAATGTTTGAGTAAATTAAATATAAAATAGGTCCTAGCTACCCTGAATTACCTCGTAATTTATTTATTTCGGCATATGGTATGATTGACGAAGCTTAAGGCCATGTGCATAGCGTATCCTGGCCTTGAATGTCAATTGGAGCATATTAAAAAGATTAGATGAGAGGGAGTAAGAGAAGAGTGAAGAGCAGTAGAGGAAATGTGGAGTGACTAGGGCAGTAATGAGTATTCTCTTGAGGTGATAGGGAGTGAAGAAGGAGAGCCGCTGCAAAGAGTGAAAGGCACCATACACGGACCTGCAGATGCGTGACAGCTGAGCGTCAAATGACAAAATTTGTTTATTTGTCAGATTCTCACCAACTCAACGAGTTTATTTTTCAGTCAATTGTCGTCAAACCAACCAGAAATCGAGTTTGGTATCGTTTTCAAAAGTCTTCGTCTCACAGGAACGGCTGCAACCAAAATAAAATCTTTAAAGTAGTTCTTGGCGACAATACGACGTCGCCGTCGTCACTGAGTTCAGTCATTGTCAAATCATCAAAAATCGAGATTGGTGACAAAAATTTGTACATTGACTCAAATCTCTTGAGACACCTGGTTAGCGGATCCATTGGTATTCTGTATTTCAATTTCTGTAATTGGATGCTGCTCTCTCTTGTGACGATCTAATTGATTGTCGTGATTAAATTTCTTATTTCTCTACTATATTTTTATGTTATTTAGGAATGAGGGTTATTAAATGGCATACAGAAATTAATCAATGGAATTCAGAAGGCGCTCCAAGAAATCTATTAAAGGGGGGAGTATCTGACTACTCTGTTGTCAAGATATTTATATTGAATACAATTTAATTATAGTAATAAGATACCGCGTACGGCGTACCGCATACCGTGTAGGTATGTGTGGATAGCAAGTGGGTTAGGTATGGATATAAATCAAATCAATATGGTGTGAATGATAATTAATTGCGATTCGCACAAAAGAGAGAGAGAGAGAGAGAGAGAGAGCTCTTACGTTGGGAAATGATGAATCTCGAATGATGAGAGGGGTAGAATCGCGTTCGGTTCACTCGGCGATCTGTGGAACGATCCGAGTAACAGTTAGAACTGTTACACTCTGTCATCGGGTGAAATATGACTGTCGGTGATATGAGCTTAGAAATTCAGTAGCTAAATTTCAGCTCAATTTTGATGAAAACATGTGGAGCAAATAACATAGAGCGATTAATCAATATTTGATAACTTACGAATCGCATCCAGTTCCGCTTTTCGAACTCAATCTTCAATTTTCCATGATGAAATTTTTAATATATTAACTCTATCATTAATTACCTACCTACATTATCGCAGGTTTAATTTGAAACGTCACACCTGTTGGAAAATGTTCGGTTGTTGCCGGTTCAATTACACCTTTCACAATATTTTGAACGGATGATTCTATGGTTAATGTAGAACCTAAATCTCCCATGCATTCTCCAGGTAGCACAAATGATCGTAGAAACAACCTTTCGCTCTATATTGATTGAGATTGCTCTATAAATATCACGTAGCAACTATATATTATACCTAACAAAAAAAAAGAAGGAAGCGTTTCAGAATGCCTCAAAACGGAATTGAGTGAACTTGAATTTGAAAGAATAAAAATTTAGAAATTTTAATTTTAAACCCGTTTATAACAGCCTCATTATTGTCGAAAATTCGGTAAAATCTAAGGGCAAAAGATCCCGGGCATTGACAATGCGCGTGTTGAGGACGGCAAGGCAGGGAAACGAAGAGAGAGCGAAAATCACGCAAATTAGATAGCCATATCACTAGGAGCAAGCAGAACACAATACCTAGTTCCAAGCTACATTTTTTATCAAATGGATAAGATCCCTCCCCCTCCCAAGGGCAGTGGTTATATTCCCTCTCTTGCACTATTTTACGATTTTTTCTCTTATTCGTTTTATATTTTCTCACCATCTGAGTCGGGCAAAATGAAACAATAATAAAGATGAATGAAATTGAACGCTGGGGGCGTGAGGTACAGTATGAATGATACAACAGCAAGGGACAGAGCTTAGAGAGTTAGAAAGGGGAGTGAGTGGGGTCGAGAGAGCGGGAGGGATAAGCTGTGCTCCGGAAACTTTCACCTGGTGAACGTTTAGTGAGGGAAAAAAAGTCTGCCAAGTAAGGTGGGCAGTAGGTATAGCTTCCTCACCTCCCGTAACATGGGCAATACAGTATGATCCAAAAATAATACCACAACATTAAAAATTGAGAACTCTGCAAGGAAGAAAAAGGGAGCTAACATCTTTCTGACTCGATTTTAGGAAGGTCTGAAGTTTCATTTGGTCTCTAAAATGGAGCTCCTTTGGGACACCTGAATAACAGTTACGAAGTACGGAGTTGCACTGATCAGCTGAGGTGCCTCAGGAGCTAATTCGTTATGCTTCCTCACTACCGAAGGTAGGGAAGCTTTGTGTTCGTGATAGAAGTCGAACAAAATTTTGCCCTCCAAAATCCAAATTTCTACTTGCTTTTTGCGTTTGAGAGCTTGCAGATCAATTTCGGTTCCGCGTCTAGTGTTTACCTGTGGTAAGTCCTTGTCACGCCCGAAGCTATACCAAGTTTCAGTCTGATTTCGATAAAATGTTCATGGATTGTGCGGGTTAGCTCCTAAAGCGTCCCCTATAGTTTTCAATGCCGCCGAATCAACAGTAGCTTGTCAAATGATTTCTTATCGTCTGTTGGTCTGATTTCTTTCAAATTAGGTAGAAAGTTGGGTATACGCTCTAGAGAAATGACCTATAAATTATATTACGATTGATGGACTAATAACCATTGCGCATGCTTGAAACTATTATAGATTGACACTGGTAAAACTCCGAGTCTAATAAAACGGTTTTGATGAAATTTGAAGGGATTGCGCGGATTAGTTCCTAGACGGTCCCCTATAAATTTCATTGCAGATGGATGAATAGTAGTGTGTGCGTACGCACAAACGTTAATTTCCCATAACTTCGATTTGTTAACATCTGCTGGTCTGATTTTTGTTCAAATTCGGTAGGCCGTAGGGTATATTCTTTAGAAAAACGCTCAATAAATTATATCGCGATTGGTAAAGTATTCAACTATCCTTCGGTGATGAAATTGGCAATAGAACGCTTTTGGAGCTCGTAAAAACCATTACACGTGGAATAATTGCATTCCACGTGTTCCGAAAATGCTCCATTTCAAATCGCATCACCATAGGTCAATTAGGAACGAAATTAGCCTAAAGCTGAAAACAGACTACCCTGACGTGACGTGGGATGACGCATGATCAGGCAGCGACAGACCACGTCAGAGATGGGCCCAAAGGTTCACACTTTGCTGATGTGACGTTAGGGTGGGGGACGTGATGCTGGGATATCGTGCTCAAAGGAGGGTGGAAGGTGTGCTCAGTTGATGTGTAATCTTCGACTATGCAAGAACTTGTAAACTTCGACTTGCTTTCCTTGAATATCCTCCCAAGCCTCTTTCCTTGAATGTTGGTTCCTGTACTCCCGGTGTCCAGGGTCGTACAGGATGGGATTTGTCCTCACTTCGTTAATTAGGAGGTTCTCCTCCATTGACCTGACGCTGGAGGAGATGGTCTATACGTTTACTATCGTACAACTGTCCCAAAGGAACTCCATTTTAGCTCCTAGAATTGACGACCGAAAGATCTATGCTCTCCTTTTCCTCATTGGAGAGCTCAAATTTCAAAGATGTGGTATTCTTTTGATTAAGTTGTTCACTGTGTAAAGGGCACATTAATGGTTAATTAACGGATGGATTATTTAACGGCTGCATAATCATAAAAAACGAGTGCCAACACTCACAACTGACAATAGGTGAAATCATAACATAATTTGGTTAAAAGTTATCCAACCTTAGGTCCACAATAAGCACAATCCCTGCAATTAACCTGAACATACGTGTATACGTAGCAGAAGTAGAAGAAATGTAGATGTCGTAAGTTACTAAGAACCTTAATCTAATTTTTTTTTTTTTTTTTTTTTTTTTTTTTTTTTTTTCTTCATTGTCACATAGCTTATGTCAGAGCTAATTTATTTCTCTTTTAGTAATATAATAAATTAAACGTATCAAATCATCGGCGTATCATGGCATGGTAATAAGCTAAGAAAAACCTGAATTGTTGCGCACGGCCGTCAACTATGAATAGACGTTCCGGTCCCAGCGTTAGTTTCCAACTTGGTTCAGAAGATTATAACACAATTGGTATTCGTAGAGAGCCATCGAAGATTCATAATGAGATATCACTCTTAATTCCGAATTGAAATCCAACCTTGAAGAATTGACGAGTAATTTTGGCGACATCAAGTTCGACTTGCAATGTAATCTCGATACTGGAGGTGGGCTGTTATACTCGGATCGGGAATATGGAAACTAATTTTCCAGTGAAACCGTTCAAGAACCGTTCCAGGCCATGGAAGATACCGATACAACTAGTTCGTATTCTGACTAGTTTTCTCACGAAGATTTGAGTGGTGCCACCAAAAACTATACAGCCAATTTTGGTTGTCTCAGGAATGTCTACCTGCGATATTTCGAGTAGATATAATGGAAATGATACCATTTTATTTACCGAACTGAATACCAAGGATAATGATACAAAATGCACTCTTTTTGAGAACTGGCGCAACGGCGCCATATGGCACATTGCCACCAATTTAGTGCTGGAGATCGTTTGAAAGCCTATAGAGATAATTTAGAAGCAGCTTAAAAGCCGCACGCACGCACACTGACAAATGCTAGCCAAGTCCAAATAGAGACTCATTTCGTCAACTTGTTGGTCTGCTGCCCAAGTTCGTCACAAAGTTTGAACTATACAGTGGTGCCATTCGATTTACCAAGCTGAATACCATGAGAAACTATATTATCAAACACATACGCCATACGGCACTACGTCACCAGTTTCGTGCATTTGATTAATTCTAAATGCCTATAGACATGAGCTGTCTAATAATAACATGGTGGTGACGCCGTGGTCCCACCATTTGGTGCCGTGGTGCCACCATAACTATACAGCCAATTCTGGGTGTCTACAGGGGCATCGCTAGTGAAGGGGGAAGTATCATGAAATTCCCAACTGAACCAAAAGTTTACCCAACTCAAAAGCACGGAAATAAAAAGAAGAAAATGTGATGTATCACTTATAAATGAAACCTGCTACCTACAGTTGATATCTACTCCCTAAAAGTAGGTACCTATTTAATACAAGTAACACTTCTGTAAAATTACCATTTTCATGTGAGTTGTTATAATTACGAGAATTTGATAATATATCTTTTGTAGTAAGTACGCAATATTAGTTATAGATTTAGACATTAATTAAATATTGTCATTATTCGAAACTTGAAGAATGTGTAACTGACTGGATAAATCTTCCAGATATCATTAACAGCTCAAAGAGATTTGCTAATTAGTAAATCAGATATTATTTATATTTTTTCAATTTAAACAATAATTAAAATTAGGAAGTAATGCTAAAAAAAATAAATTATTAAAGCTTTAATCACTACACGATTAGTGTTTGAAAGGTTGAGTTTTTATTGGAAGTGGATGTGCTGACTTTTCAATTCAGCCCATGCTTGTACCACAGAACACCTTCTATGTCAAGATTCTCTTCAAGATCTTTTTCGCATTGTAATTGGAAAAATGGACATAGCCACTCCTTGCCATTTTAGTCATTAAACTATATTCCATATTTCGAACTACTGAATTTTCTTCATTGAACTACAAGGTGGATTCGGATGAGTGTTAAAAAATTTTTTTTATGACTAGACCGAAAATTATTATGACGCCGTCAAGCGCAAATTTCTATCTTAGCTTTACGAAAAATTCCAGTTTCATGTAAAAAATGAAAATAACTCGTATCTTGAAAAAAAAAAAAAAAAAAAAAAAAAACCTTGCACCTACAGCTGGGAAAATCAGGATTTGACTAGGATTATACTTCCAAGTAGGTCTCTTTGAATTAAGGGTTTTAACCACCTCCCGAATTTTCCCAACTCCTCCCAAGTCGGTGAAAACTGAGAGGGGAAGCCTACCCCTCTTACAGCGACGCCCCTAGCTGTCTAAGGAGTCTACCTACAAAATTGCAAGTCGATAGCTTCAAAAATGTCTATTTTAACTTGAAGGTGACTCCTTGGCGCCACTTTTTGGCGCCGTGGTGCCACCACAAATTATACAACGAATTCTGGGTATCTAAGGAGTCCACCTAAAATATTTCCAGTCAATAGCTTCAGAAATGTATATTTTTTTAATTGGTGGAGCCGCCGTGCACCACCATTTGATGCCGTGGTGCCACCAAAATCTATACAGCTAATTCTGGATGTCTTAAGTCTAGCCGCCAAATTTCAATGAAAGGCGCAAAAGTTGCTGCCTGTAGTGCGGAACACAGACACACGTACGCACGCACACTGACATATGCTAGCCAAGTCAAAATAGAGACTCATTTCGTCAACTTGTTGGTCTGCTGCCCAAGTTCGTCACAAAGTTTGAACTATACAGTGGTGCCATTCGATTTACCAAACTGAATACCATGAGAAATGATATCAAACACATACTTTATGAGAAATGGCGCCACGGCGCCAAACGGCACTCCATATTCCATTGCCATATTTGGTAGTTGACAATTTGTTTGAACTTAAAGTGCTCAAGTTTCAAAACACTAACATAATTATAATACGATAATTTATGAAAATTCGCTCTTAAGATCATGCTACATGACAGGAAGTTTTTATTACTGAAATGAATGTACTGACATAATTATATGAAAAGTTAGTACTATAAGATTGTAGCAAAATAATTTCAACATAACTATTAGCAACGAATGAGGACTGGTGTAGGGGTGGCTGATTGACCTGCGCTCCCTTCATATTTGCCGTGGTTGCAAGGGGAGGGAATGACGTCATATTTGCTCACAGTTAGTTAGTTTGCCAATGAGTGTTAATACTCCCCCCTCACACAAGGTCCAATCAGCGTTCCTTCCTCTTTCCACCACTGACGTCCAGCATTACTAATCCCTCATTTGCATCAATTTTTGTGCAAACACTAGTTTCCGTCCAGTTCCCCTAAATGGGATTACTTCTCGCCCATTTGCCAACTGAACCATTTGCGAAGAAAAGCGGTGGTTTCCTTGACAGGCCAACCCTATTCCCCCCCCCTGTTCCCACCTGAAATTAAAAGGTTCCAGTCATGCAGCATGATTGTATGAGCGAATTTTGTTAAATTTTCGCACTACATTATGTCACATTGTTTTGAAAATTGAGGAATTTGAGTGGAAAGAAATAATCAACTTCGTTCTAAAATTTTACTTTCTAAGGATGCGATCTGAAACCCGTTGAAAATAATATTCTGCGAGCCTAAACAGATTTTGGAATTTCATCTTCATTTGCAGTTTTTAAATATTTTTCGGCAAATGTTAATGAAATTTAAGTACAATTTTCAGCATAGATTTGTGAATAAATTTTTCAATGTTCTAGTACATTGTTGATAAACTTCTTTTGAATAAAATTCTGCTAAAAAATATATAATTAATAATTTTTATCCGTTGTTAGCCACTTTTAGTGATTTTTTTTTAAAATTTGATCAATTTAATTCGCTCAAAAAATCCTGGCCAACGGGATCATCCTTTCGTTTGGAAAGCTTGATTCTTTGGCTCAAGAACGGGATTTTTATCTCAATCGTAATGAGAGTTATCGTCTGGAATGACACACACACACACACACACACACACACACACACACACACACACATACATATATATATATATATATATATATATATATATATATATATATATATATATATATATGACCGTGCAAGAATGAAGGGAGTTAACTTGCCAAGGCTTTTTTTTCTTTCTTTTTTCAGGAGAACGAAAAAATGAAGATTGGGTAAAAAAATCACGTTTTTTTTTTTTTTTGATATTTGCAATACCTATCTCTCTCTCCCCAATAATCATCAAAACTTGAATTTTCTACATTTTTAATTGTATTTATTATCGTGAATAACTGTATTTCTGCAAGTGTGCTGAAAATCTGCTAAAAAATGCAGAAATATTTACAATTATCGGGCCCGCTTTTTTCAAACTTTGAAAAATGATAAATTTTGATTTGAAAAGATAGAAAAAATCCAAGATGACGATTTTGTTAATCATATCGTAGAGAAAAATGAAAAAGTATGAACTCAGATTTGACCTCTGGCAAGTTAAGCTCCCTTTTCCCTTGCACGGTCACATATATGTAGTTAAATACAGCCCACATTTTTCGCTGAATACATAATCAATTATTGCAATAACAGTGATTTTCCGCCAGAATTCCCGATTTTGAGAGTTTTCGGTTTTTGATCCCCATTTCCGTGGCAGAAACAGATATTATTCTAAGCAATTTTTCAGATTTTTAATCCATTTTCAGCAAATATTAATGAAATTCAAGTACATTTTCACCATAAATTTCATGGTGTTCTAGTTTGTTGTTGATTGACTTTTATTGATTAAACTTTTGCTAAAAAAATATATATATAAGTTAAACGATTTTTAGTTGTTTTAGGCCATTTTAGTGGGTTTTTTTAAGTATTTTTTTTATGTGACCAATTAATGTGCTCAAAAAGGGTTGGCCAACGAACTCATCCTTTTGTTTGGGAAGCTTGATTTCTTGGCGCCAGAGCGGAATTGATCCTTAGGAGAGTTATTGTCTGGAATGACACACACACATTTACGAGTAGATATGCAAACTCTAGGAAACGATTCTAGAGCTCATTTCTGATCGAAAGTTCCTCATAGAGATCTCTTTTTAAACGATTTGTTTTCAAGTTATTCAATTTTTAAGATTTTTTTCGTGTTTTGTACCTTATTATATTAAAACGGCCATAACTCCCATTAGAATCTCAATAAACTCAAAACTAAGAACAACTAAGAACGCCTAAGAAGAAGAAAGACCATCAAATTTCCTAGTTTTAGTTAGTTTTAATTGGGTTTAGAAAAAAGCTAAAGTACAAATTTATAAAAAATATTTAAAATTTACGTTTTTTTCTTCCGGTTTTCTGCTACCAGTTTGGGAATTTTTCGGCGCGCACTTTTCAGAAAAAACTTTCTCAATTGTCAGCTTTTGAACGGTACAGTCAATTTTACTTTGACTTTGCTAATTAGGGGAAAAAACTATGTTTTAATGTTGAAAAACGTTGTTTTTTCAATGAAATTGAGGGTTTTCTAGAAAAATGACCTGCTATGAAAATAAGAGTTTGGGGTCAGTTTCTACGTATTTTTTCACGCTGAATCGAATGGTATCTCTTGAATATCTCCCCAACCCCGTTATCACCGAATTTTACACTTTAGCTTACACCCCTATAGTTTCACCCCTATAATCACATAAAATTTGTCATACCAAATGAACATGCAATAGTTGCCATTCGATTCAGCGTGAAAAAATACGAAGAAACCGACCCCAAACTCATGGGTATTTTCATAGAAGGTAATTTTTCAACAAAACCCTCGATTTCATTGAAAAAACAATGTTTTTCAACATTAAAACATAGTTTTCTCCCTTAATTAGCAAAGTAAAAGTAAAATTGGCTACACCGTCGAAAAGCTGAGATCGTGGCGCAAATGATAGGACTACAGGCTGAACTTGACATGTAGAATTTCATTGGACCTACAGAGTATGAAAAAAGTGGTAATTCTGAAGATTTGACAAAATTCACTTTTCAAATTGATTTTTCACCAAGTGAACTAACTTAAAAAACTTCTATGGTCCATTAGGGAGATGGGAAATTCAACACTCTTTCCAACGGTATCCATCAAATTTGAATTTTTGCAGGTAATTAAGAGAGTTATGGCCTTTTTAGTGAGTCATGGTCGAAATCACGAAAAAATTGAATAAATCGAAAACAAAGCGTTTAAAAAAAATCTTTAGGGGGAACTTTCGATCGGAAATCGGTTGCAGAATACGTGGGTGAAGTTTTCCGGATATAACGTGAGACACCGTGTATATGAAAAAGCGTTAAACTTTAGGATTCGTTCCAAATGTCTCAAAATGGATTTCGATGAAGAATATTTTCAAAAATTTTAATTTTAAATTTTTTGGAGCCAATGCAATAGCTTTATTTTCTATTAGAATTCGCTAATAGGACATCAGGTTTGACATGTGCTTTTTCGTATCCACAGTTTGAGTGTATTAGTGGACCTTTGAAATTTATGAATACGGAGGACTTGAAATGCGTTAATTTATTATATTCATAACGAAGAAAGTATAATTTATTAGTTATTATCTTGAAAGAAGAATCAGTATGTTCAGAGGTTCGTTCATATTCCGCGAAAATATAATCAATATTCACAGTTTTTCAGTCATGACTTCGGCTTTTTGGGCTGGAGTCAGTCAGTAGAAGTGAACAACGGATCTGACAACAATAAACTGATTTATCCCGAGATTATGTCCCTGATAACAAAATATCCCGCCACTTATGTATTATACTGTATTGTAGAGTATTGGGATAAAGTTAGGAGGTTCGAAAGTCAATCTTTAATGTTTTTAGGGTTCATTGATGAACTGTCGCCTGTAGGAATGGGCTGGCGTCCTGCGACCTACTTCTCCGGTAATTTCTCGTTCCCGTCATCGTTCTCTGGTTTTCTGCGCAACAACGGGTTCTGGCAGCCGTGATCGTATAGTGGTTAGTACTTTGCGTTGTGGCCGCAACAACCCAGGTTCGAATCCTGGTCACGGCATAAACCCTTATTTTTTGGACCAAAATAAGTAAATTTTGACAACCGAAAACAGTTTTTGGAAATTAAATTAATAATAGGATCCATCACAGCAATTCGAGTGGAGAGAGGTTTTAAAAGTTCTACCATGTTATTTATTGTCGCAATATTGGAACGGGACATATCGGTAAGTAATGCATGCATTACAGGGATGTCCTTATGGATGGATACCTAGTATATAATTTTCGTGAGAGTTCAAATAAGAGATAAAAACAAAAAAAAACATGACTTCTCGGAATTACGCTTCCCCCATTAACCCCCTCCACCGACAGTACATTTCCATCATAAAACTCCCCGCTTGAAATTTGAAACTCCAGACATACATACTTTCCAGAACTAAACCAAATTCATAATTAAAAAAAAAAAAAAAAAGCCACGAGAATAGTTAGAACATCATGATTTATTACAATTACCACCTCCATTCACCCCATTTCTGTGATGAAATTTGAAACTCCTGATATACCTTCGTAAACTAGACCGAATTCATAGTTAGAAAAGAAAAAACGTCTGCCAAGTTGGGTGTGGCACATAGCTTCCTCGTTTACCCATCATGAATGTATGGATCATTGAAAAGTTTTAAATAATCTTGAAAAATTCCATAGCGGAAAAGAGTAAATCAAGCAGTAGCGTGAAATGTCATAATTGGTCAGTTAGGAAACGAATAAATTATACTCAATGTAATTTACATTTGTGCAAGCGCATAATGAACTGATGAGTAGAAAACAATGAAATAGGTACGGGACCATCTACAACCTAAAACGCGCATTAGCTGACAATTTCATCAAAATTGGATGAAAACTGTGGAAATTAATGTCATTACAAGTATTTCACATTGGCGCATGCGCAGTAGCTATTAATGATACAATCTTGTTGAAATTTACACGAGGTAATCAAGTCATCTTCTTCCAACTATCATACAAATTTAAGCGAAATCGAACAACTGGAGTGTAAAAAAGTGGAGAATAATGGAATTTATTTTTGCGCATGCACAGAATGGAGTATTGATTTGGCAACAATGAAACTGATAGGAGACCATCTACAACCTAACCCGCACATTCTGTGAAAATTTCATCGAAATCGGATGAAAACAATGGAAATTAAGGTCGTTAAAAGGATTTCACATAGGCGCATGCGCAGTAGCTAATAATGATACAATCATATTGAAATTCATTTGGGAAGCTCAAATTGTCATCCCCCAACTACCATCCAAATTAGGGCAAGATCGGACAAGTAG
Source organism: Adelphocoris suturalis (assembly GCA_030762985.1). NCBI lineage: Eukaryota > Metazoa > Arthropoda > Insecta > Hemiptera > Miridae > Adelphocoris > Adelphocoris suturalis. Next base: position 16,016,199 of record CM061045.1, on the reverse strand, counting down.
AGTGTGAAAAAGTGGAGCATAATGGAATTTACGTTTGCGCATTCTGCGGAATGAAGTATTGATTTGGCAACAATGAAACTGATAGGAGACCATCTACAACCTAACTCGCGCATTCTCTGACAATTTCATCGAGAACGGATGAAAACAATAGAAAATAGGTTTGTTACAAGGATTTCATATTGCCGCATGCGCAGCAGCTATTAATGATACAATCATGTTTAAATTGATATAAGATGATAAAATAATCATCCCCCAACTATCATCCATATTTGAGCGAGGTCGGACGACTAGGGCGAGAGAAAATGATGCTTGGTAGAATTTACGTTTGCGCATGCGCAGAGTGATGTATTAGGTCAGGAACGATGAAACTGATAGGGGACCGTCTACCCCCTACCCCACACATCCCCTGCAAATGTCATCCAAATCGGATGAAAACTGTGGAAAATAAGCTTGTTAGAAGGATTTCCGGACCCACGACAGACACACACACAGACAGACACGGAACCAAAATTGTTCAGAATGGTCTAAAACGTAAAATGCCAGTGTAAATTTTGATTTTGGAGACCAAAAATTTTTTTTTCTCCCGAAAGTGAAAACAATGCTTCCGCTACTTTTAGGTAGACTCGGAAGCAAAATCACAAAAATCTGTCAAGATTAGTTAAAACATCATGATTTATTACTGTTACCACCTCCATTCATCCTCTTCCATGATGAAATTTGAAGTTCCAAAACTATATCGAATTTGTAATGGAACAAAATAAGAATCACAAAAATCGGTCGAGATCGGCAGCGCTTGAAATAATCAGTAATTATCCCATCCACCCTCCACCTCGACTGCAAATCCGAAATTCCCAAGGTTTTCTGCACAATTACACTGAAATTGGAACCGAACCAGATGAGAATCTCGAAAATTAGTTGAGAATTGTAGCCTGAGCGGCGTCGACAAAATTTGTCGAAAAAACTATGTTTTTCGACAAATTTTGTCACTCACCCACACACACACACACACACACACACACACACACACACGCTCTTAGAATGGTCTGGAACGGATTTGTATGCGGTTATTTATTTTCTCATCCTTAGGTTGCACTCCCCCCCCCTTCTCTGTATCAATTCCTATAGGCGTCCTTCTTGTTAACAAATCCATGGATAGGGATCATGGGACGTCCTGAAAAGCGCAGAAACTGTTCTTGGGAAAATTTTATATTGGAAAGCACTTTAGTAAATAACATTGCATTAAACAGAAAATTTGGTGAGAATTTAAATTTAAAAAAAAAAACAGAGAAAAAAAGAAAATATCATGATTTCTCGGAATCACCCCCGCCCTAATTTACCCCGTCCACCGACAGTAAATTTGAAACTTCCAAGGCTCAAAATTGGACTACAATTTGGGTCGAACATATAAAAACTGTCACTAAACGCAGAAGAGTGTAGTAAAAATATCACGATTTATTACTATTAACTCCTCCATTCACCCTCCTTCCATAATTAAATTTGTAACTCCTGAAATATGTTCCAAAACAACATCGAATTCTGAATTGAACAAAATAAGATTCACGAAAATCGGCCGAGATTTGTAGCTTGCGCAGCACTTGAATGATTCGGTAATTACCCACCCCAACACCCTATCACTGTAGCAAATCCGAAATTCCCATATTGTTTGGCACAACTAGACTAAAATTGGAATGGAAAAAACAAGAATGACGAAAATCGGTTGAGAATTATAGCTAGGGAGGTGTCGACAAAGTTTCTCGAAGAAAAACTTTGTTTTTCGGTTTTACCCTCCCCATTCCCTCTCTTCCACAATGAAATTCAAAATTTCCGGGGTTTTGATGCACAACTAGAATCAAGAAAAAAATCTTAGAAATCGGTTGAGAATTGTGGCCTGAGCAGCGTCAACCAAATTTGTCATAAACACGCGCGCGCGCACGCACGCACACACACAAACACACCTAAACCTCCCCCTCTCCACCCTTCCAATGCCCCCCCCCCCCCCCCCCGGGTTCAGTCTGAAACGGATTATTTGTATACCTACGGTAATTTTTGTCTCATACTTGGGTTGTCCCACACCCCCTGAATCAAATCCAATAGGTTGTCCCTCTATTGTCCGTCAGATAGACGTCCTAAAAACTCGATCGGGTGCAAAGTTTTTGCACAATGGCTCACTATTTCTGTATAATGTAAGCCCTTCTTATACTACAAAATTGAACGGAGTCTATTAGACATTAAATCTGCATAGGCGTATGAGCGACCTCGACTATTTGCGATCGCGAGTTCTTATTTATAAATTAGGCTAACTTATGAAGTCAGAAAGAACAACTAGATTGCCACTAGTATAGGTACCTATGTATATAATGTTTGTGAACATCAGAGTCAGAACAGTCAATTGAACGAAATTGGAACATTTGAGAGCCATAAATTGAGTATTTGAACGAGGAAAACGAAATGAATAGTATAAAACAATCGGATTGTAAAAAGACGGGTGCCGAGAAAAAACAACGAGAGGGTTGAAGTAGTGAGAATAACAATTTTACAAAAAGAAACAGAAGGCGACTGACAGATGTGATGGTTGGCACAACTGAGATCTTACCAAAACGATCCGCTCAAATGAGCTAATAATAATATTAAAATTCAGATTTAATAAATCAAACAATACAAATAAATAAAATTGACCCTTCCTTCTTATAATAATAAATTGAGGATGAGGTGAAGGACAAAGACCGATTCAGACTGAATGGAGTGGCCCGCGTATCGGCTCGCCCCAAGTGGAGAACGACTGCAATTGCTTTTCCTGTCAGCGAGGCTGACCAGCGTAGATGCCTACCGATGAGACATTATTTGAATGAAATAAAACACCTGTATTTAACTAACATTATTTAAATTATTTTACTTACATTTATTTAAATACATCTGTATTTAACAAGAGCTGGCATCAAAGTACAATAGTACGTCAGACTCCAAGTATATCGACATTGACGTTGACACCCACCAACTGAAATTCAATGAATTCGTTAATTGAATTCAAAGTTGAATTCCAAAATCGAAGCGAATCGGCTCTCTGACTTCTAGAGGACCGTCTCGGCTTCAACCCGCATACACATTCCCAATAATTACATCAAAATCGGATTTTGAGATAGAATAGCTTTGCTATCTAAACTACGCTTATATCTTCATTTTTTAATGTATGAAGATTCCTTGAACACATTAGACAATCAATCTAATTCCCAACTTGAAAATGGATGATGAAACTACTCAGAAATCTAAGTACATGTTATAACAAAAAAATGAGAGGAAAAAATTACTTGTTAAAAACCTACTTCTACAGTACTATAAGCATCCTGATATAGTAATTACTCGGCGTTCGAATACGTATATAACTCGATATATATCTGCAGGAAATGTTATTGCTCCTAGACCTAGATTGACTTTAACCATTCACAACCCATGTTATGTAATTTACGTCATTCATAGAGCCCTAGATAGCCACTTAAAAATTCCTCAAAACTTTTAGAGATCCCGATACAAAACATACGTACTAACCTGGTTAATAACAACAGGTTTATGCTTATTGAATTATTATTAAATAGCTCATATGTTTAACAGAATATGTATTTAATTGTAGATTTGGTAATAAGCAATTCAATAGTATTATAAATATGTGTGTAAATAAAGCTGGGTATGATTACAATTAAAATTTAATTTTTAAAATAATTTAGATACCTGTATACTTACTTGTAAATTAGCAGCAGACTCATCGCCTGACAACACGGGCCAAGCCTCGCGTCAGGCAGCACCTTCGTTTCAGGAGTCCGGATTAAGAATTTATTATGTGCTATATTATATTGTAATATTAATGTTTAAAAAAAGGTGTAAATAAACTACTTTTCCATTTTGAGAATGATGCGCTAAATCATGTTGCTCATAGAAACGAGTTGAGTAACTCATCAACAATGCATCATGAATAAATAACCAGAGATTTAGGGAGTTGTTGCTAACATACATGTCACCGTTAATGTGTGAAATCAGTTAGTATATATAATAACTAGTTAGTATAAAAATAACTAGTTAGTATAAAAATAACTATACACATGTAACCAGATCACCAAACTATACTCATCATTCGTACCTATATGACCAACTAATCTGGAGTTTTACTAAGGGATTGAATCCTTGATGTTCTGTAGTTTTGAGATACGAGCCTCCGAGCATCCAGACCACGAAACTATACCCATAACATATCTTTTCTAAGGTGTGATCAACCGTGCATAATACTAACTAGTTCTTTATACATAAACTGAATTACACACGCTAACGGTACAATGCACAAATACTCTTGTAATGTTTCATTGTTAAATTGATTAATGATGTCTATTTAATGTTTACTTTTTAGCGAATTTTTAAAGAAAAAATGAGCTATTTAAATGGCTTCGAAAAGATGGTCGGGGTCCCCCTACAAATCCGTTTCATACATCAACAAACACGATCCTAGATTTTAACTTCGTATATATATATATATATATATATATATATATATATATATATATATATATATATATATATATATATATATATACTTGGCGCTTCGCGCCTCGCCGGGGGGCTTCGCCCCCCTGGACCCCCCTAATCTATACTCGGCGCTTCGCGCCTCGCCGGATCTTTTCTCTTTTCTACTGCGTAGAAAACGAGGATAATTTGCTATGCAATTCTTAGCCTGAATCAACTTAGTTTTGGAATGTAGCCAGGTACGTAAGGAGAGGGAAATCGGTAGCTTGAAATGTGAACATTTATCACATAAATCAAGCGCTTTCCAACGAGTGGCGAACGATTTTTGTGAGATGAAAACTGCGGAAGTTTCATTCCCCTAACAACGGCTGGTTTGTACGTGAAAAACACTGAAATTGTGACACAATCTATAGCAACTACTCAACTACTCGGTTGTACGTGAAAATCATCTTTAATTTCGTTCCGGACGTTACATAAAAAATTATTGGGGGTCGGCCTAAGAATTGCATAGCAATTAATATATATATAGGATGAATTTCCAGACGATAACTCCCTTTATAAACGGCGAAGAAAATTCGTTCCGACTTGGAAAAATCCCTCTTGGCAAAAGATTAGGTCCAGTTCGTTGTCCAGCCCGATCGCTCCAGAATTGTAGGCTCAAATGTACAATTTAATGGCGTACAAAGTGCAAAAAAAAATCGGGTTTTTGACAAAAAATCATGTGGGGTGTCACAGTCGAAGCATTTTTTAGCGCTGAGACGATTGCAACCACTCCCAGATCTCCAATTTCTAATTTTCATAAATATGTGAGAAAAATCTTTTCTTTGGTAAAAAATGCCCACAATTGACCAAATTTTCGAGTTTGGCTGCGTGTTCTAAAATTTTCTTTGCGATCTCGTCACACGGCTGTCTCATCAGTCTGATGCAGGACATGGTTGGTCTCAAAGTGCCTAATTTCATGTTATCCACAACTTAAAATGTTGAACTTTTTAAAAATTCGCTCTATTAGTCATTTGCATGACTGAGTACTTTATAATATTTAATGTTTGCACGTCTTGGTGTTTTGTTCTTCTTGCATTTTGTGTAAATGATTTTTTTTTTTTTTTTTTTTTTTTAAGGTTTAAGCCGCACCTTAACATTAATTAATTGTTGTTAACTAAATTGCTGTTTTCTGAGAATTTCGAAGTAAATTGGGCAAAAGTCCATGTATAAATAATAAATAAATAGAAAGTTACTTATTTGGGAAAAAAAAAACGAAAAATGAGTGATGAAATCCGCAGTGCCTTAGGTGTTCATATTCACCATCGCTTAGTTCAGTAGATCGCAGGACACCTACTTGGGATTGACTTACTTGCTCAGCTACTACCACCTACCATCTATAGACCGCATCCCACATTGGATAGCGTTGCATACTTAAAGGGACAAGTTACCTATTTGGAAAAAAAACGAAAAATGAGTGATGAAATCCGCAGTGCCTTAGGTGTTCATTTTCACCATCGCTTAGTTCAGTAGATCGCAGGACACCTACTTGGGATTGACTTACTTGCTCAGCTACTACCACCTACCATCTATAGACCGCATCCCACATTGGATAGCGTTGCATACTTAAAGGGACAACGAAGTGTTAACAAACATGTGTTATGTGGGAGAGGCCCCTGAAGATTGCTTGAATAACAGAATTAGCGAAGCGTGGCGGGGAAGATTTTTTACTCTCTATTGGTCCCTCGAGCATCGTAAAGGGGTAGACAGCCCTTCATCATAGACCGGGTGCATGAATTTCAGATTAGAGAAAGATTAAATTAAAAAACGGTTAAAGTGAGAGGAGAGTGAATCTGTGTAGGTACTCCCCCGCGGGCTATTATTTACAGCTTCCAATTGTTTAGCTTCTACTCACAGTTGTTTGAGGTGACTCTGAGTTCATTTCTTCGGAGCAAGACACCATTCCAACCAATCATGACATAATGTATGCAGGTGATTGCTTTTGTAGCGACATTAGGTTAACAATATCTCTACTCTCTTTCGATGCTTCCGATATTAATTTTTATTCGATATTGGACAATCGATATTAAGTGATATAAATAAAACGTATACATTAGGTAATAATTGATTAACTAAGGGCTTCGAAAAACTAACATAATTAAAGGTTGTCCATTTTGAGCTGTTCCCCCCCCCCCCCCCCCTCTTAACTAACTTTTGGCGTTTTATAATCTAATCTTTTAAATTGCCTACCTGAACTAATAACTGCCCACCATTAGCTTGCTGGGTTGCTTCTTTATTCTAGTTTAAAATATAAATCAAAAAACAAAAAGTAAGTTAAAACAAATCAAAAACTTTCAAAACCCTGTGAAATATAGCTCAGCCTACAGCACATCCTATCGATTCTAGCACTAGCGGTTGGGGCTGGCGAAAGCTTAGGTAGAACTGAAGGCAAGGGGATTCACTGATCCTAACCAACATTCACGATTGAAACGTCTAGGAGAAAAATAATAATCATGGAGAATACTTCTTCGTTGAAATAATATTCACCCTTACTACGAAGCACCATGGATGGGTACTATTTATTACATAGGGGAACAAAGAAAAAGTTATGTGGAATGGGGGTAACAGTGGACGGGGGGTTTTCGAGGTCGCTGAATCAGAAAATGAAAGCCGTTTTTTCCAGGTTGGCTCCAATTTTAAAGTTACAACCCATTCGCATGTTTTTGGAATGTTCAGTAATCTGAAAAATCACAACTAAAAGTTTTTCGTCGTATTTCCAGGTTTAACCACCTTAACACCTCTATGTTTTATGGGGCGCTGAATTATACCGAAAAATGAAGGAAAGCAATAGCTGCAGAGGTTTGTGGAATAAACGGATTAGAAATTCTAATTCTGCATTGAATTCTGTGAAGAATGTTTCTAGTTTCGAGACTAGACAAACCGGAACCCATATTTTTTAACATTAACAACTTTATACCACTAGTTTTCAATATATCCATTTATGATAAGGAGAAATGGAAATTAAAAATTAATACTCAAAAGTTTAGAATATTATTCGTTACAGCCCTCGGGAGAATCATTTCCGTCCAAACCAAGATGATCAGAAGAAGGGGAAAAATTAAATATTAGATTTCTGAGGAATGATGTCCTTAGGGGTTCCGCACAGTAGTTTTCTATTTGGTGTGTTCAAGTGTGGACACAGAGTTACCCAGAGAAGGTTTTTTTCGAAAACTTTTATTTTGAATTTTTTCCACCTGAAACAAATTCGTCGGAATACTGTGCGTCGTGGGTTTTATTTTCACTTTTGAAGTTCTAAGTATATATTCGCGATTTTTGGGTACAAAATGCTAAGGCCTGCGCAGGACAAACAGAGAATATGAGGGAGTTGAGACTTTCCAGTCTGTTAACACCTCTTTACTGGTCAATCCTCAACCTCTTACTTGGCTTCTGTCTATGTTTATAACATCAAAAACAAAATGGCCTCATTTTGAGAGTGACTTGTAACACCATTACAAGTCGCCTCCAATGGTATGTTTTGAAACTTGGAAACCGATATTAGCCCCATTTTGACTTAGTTAAGTAAGTGTGTTAAGGTTACTAACCTTCCTACGTACCCAATCTACGGATCTAATAAATACCTGCAATCTCCCTATCTTTTTTACGTATTAAAACTACAATTATTACTACCTGCGTAACCCCCCTAACTTTAATTTTTATTGTACTCACTGATTTGGATGGTTCACTGTGTCAATAATTAAAACTGTTCTAAATAATTTTTGTTTTCCGTGTTACAACTCTTCTTTTAATGTAGGATAGATGAAAAACAATTAGTTTCTGGTCCGTGTTACTAGTAACCCGCCTTTTGGTGGTGACTTGTAACAGGGTTGAAATTTGAATATATATTCGTTGGTTTTAGATTTATGAAAAGGATCTTACAAAATAGACCTTCTTTTATACCAAGATTTTTGAGCAGATTTCTGAGCAAGATGACAAATTTCTGAGTTTTAGGAAGTATGGATAATGAAGGAGGAACACAAATTTTGAGAACTATTTCATTATAATGACAAATTAAGACTGATTCAGTAGAAAATCAGGTAGGTGAATATTGAGTACATTAATACATTATTATTATTATTATTATTATTATTGTCATACATACATGCATGCCAACGTACAGTAGATAATATGTACATGAATACAGTAGGTATCAACCAACATACTTATTATATACACATATATTACCAAAACCATCATACTCGTAGAATGCATGAGCATTACCTAATATAAATACAAACGTAACTACAACTTGTGGTACAAACACATTCCCCTAATATATTGGGCGGAGTGCTCGAAAGAGCTGGCACTACTTCACAACCACATTCCGCGACGGGAATGTATGTTTCCCCAAAGTTATGCTTTTAGTAGGTCATCGTAATTGACGTATGTAAGTATAAAAAGAAAAATGATCGATTCTCACTCACATATATTGAACAGTGAAATTTCTACTTCAAAAACTATGGTTTAATATAATGTTTATATTAATAGTCTATTAGAGAATTTAGTCATATAATATTCAGGGTTAAATGTATTTGCCAACCATATTAGTTGCAGTGCAGACGGATCCGCAATTTTCCGTTTTTTCCATTTTCTGAAAATAGGGTTGAAAATATCCGGGTTTTCGCTCTTGTGTCTGATAGATTAGGTTCTTGCTCACATTTCTTGTGAATTTGATGATTTTTCTATAAACAGTGAGAGAGCTATAACGATTTTTTTAAACCTTTTTGTGCGGACTTTTGCCTCACGGCGAGCGGATTCAAAACAGTGAAATTTTGTCAACTTCTCAAAATTATGACTATGACCTCATTTGTTAGCTATTGGAGCTGCTCAAAATGATTTTGGCGAGACAGGGGTAGAGGTAGGGGGCAATGACACTCACTTATTGTTCCTCATTACGAATTCGAAGGATACTGATGACCCCGACCATACCATAATTGAAACCAAACCATACTAAATTAATGGTTATCATATTTGGGATGTTTCAATTAACAGTAAAAAAAGGGTGAAGAGTCCAAATTGTATTTTTAAAATGAGATAGCTATGTTTTGAATGGGAGAAATCTCATGTTAAAAATGGGAGGCAGTAGTAAAGAACATCTTCGATTTTTAATTTTTGTCAAAAATTTTGTTCATTCAACACATGGACCACCTTTATTATCACCACATACCCTACTAAAATTTGAGGAGCGGTCTAATCGACATCCCTCCGGATAGATATTAACATGACGCCGTTCTAATCGATATCAACAAAATGGAAAGATAACACAAATTACATTGGATTCCTTATGAGTAACGACAATAGAAGGCTATAGATAACTTTTAGGATCTGAGTGCTGATGATAGAAGCAAAATATTCCAAATTATAAGGAATTCATTGCATTGAACAAAGTCCACCGAATGTAGTGTTATTGACATGATAAAATGAAGGACGTCTATTATGAATGTATTTCGATATAATAGTACATATTTCGATCACCATGGGAACTTAATATTCAATGGTGCTGTTCAGCCATCCGGTAGGCCCTAGGTGGTACGCCAGATATTATTTTCTGCTGCTGTAGCAGTCACTAGTCTACCAAGTGAGATGCGTTCGATTTTTGATCATGTCTATTTATGATTTATGATTATTTTTGATCATAGGCTATTGAAATATTATATATAGTTTTGGTGAAGGATGAAAACACTCGCGTGTAATAGTATTTTGAGGTGTTACAGATGGTCGGAAAATATAGGAAACAGATAAATAATATAACTTACAGAATAAAGAATATTCTGCCGTATTGGCGTCGTCGAACTCTAGAGGCCAACTAACTCATCCTTTCTTATGGAAAGCTTGATTTTTTGGTGCAAGAACCGGATTTTTATCTCAAGCCTAAGAAGAGTTATCGTGTGGAATGACGCACACATACATACATATATATATGCTAACCGTATTGATATTGATTTGACTTGCTGATTGTGGGCATATCATGTAGATTCATGTCAAAATAGTTTTAGGATTTATTGGATTCGAGGGTTATCCAATTCATTTCTTGATAAAGTTTTTAGTTTTTTATCACATGATTTACAATTCCTAAAGCTCCCGGGCCTCTAGCTTTTCTCTGAGATCTTAAACCATGAAGTGAATTTGGAGGAGACAGTTTATAAACGAAACTAATGAAAAGTAAAACAGCGTGTTGCTAAGGCATGGTAAATAAATGGGTTATTAATGCATAGTACCTAAATAGTAAAAATTATGCGAAGAATATTTTGTGCTCAGTAAAAAATTTTTTTTTAAAAACCCCAAAACTCATAGATCACTATACTACTAATTGGAAATTTACATTTCTCTAAATAATTATTGTATATTATATTGAATCAACTAATAGGGCATACCTCAAACGCTCTTAGGGGTTTCGCAGCTTGTACCCAATGGCGAAGACACCGACAACGCCAAAGAACATTGCACTGGACCAGAGTTGGGCGTAATCGTAATTATATCTTCAGGTTCAGTGTTTATAATCGTAATTGTAATCACAACTCAAAAACCCAATGATTGTAATCGTAATTATGATTACGATTACGATCAACTCTGCACTGGGCGCATCGCACGATGTGGCCTATACGCTCATGGAGACATTGAGGAATGCAGGCTTCTTCATTGGTTTCGGATAGGCATCCAATATATGGTTGGTGAGATAGGTGATATTCAATATTGGGTCGAAATTTCCAGAAGTGCCTTACATATTGGTTTCCATCGGTCCTGTTGCGTTTTCATAATTCCTGGAGTTCAATAAGCTGGATAGTGAGACGTCCATAAGCTTTATAATATTAGAAATGTTCTCTTCTACATCATCATTGCTGGCCGCTTGACCTCTGACATTGAACAATTCGGGATTATTCATTATTTCACTTTTCAATTTCTTGGCTTCTGTAGTATTGGATTTCAACAGTTTAGAAAACCCATTCGTTATGACGTCCATGAGCGATCCAGGAAAATCATAATCTTCTTTCTTCTGGTGATTGGCATCCTCGGTTTCGAACGCAGTTTTTGTTTGGCTGTCACTGGATCGCAGGGAACGTGTAACCGTCTGTGCAGCATCACCGGAGCTGTCTCCAGCGCTGTTGATTTTTAGCGTGAAGTGACTTTTTTTCGTTTTGGTACCGTGGGCTTGGGTATTACTGATATTGAAGATGTTTGAACCGTTCTTTACTCCCATACTCACACCTTGGGTGTATTTTTCAAACAAGAACTGATCGGCCCTGGTCATTGAACCCTTACATATAAGGGTGGCCATGATGCACGAAATAAGCACAAGAAGACGATTCATCACGAGGCCGAAGATTATTGGATGATCAACGAAGGAAATCACAAATGAAGTTCGATTGAAACTGTCACTAGAATCACTCGACTATGGTCTATTCACAGCTCAATTGATACGAGAGGACTGAGCAGAGGAGATAAGGTCATAAGGTTTTATACTGGTATTATACTAAAGGGGCCCTATGGAAAAGGAATTATCTAGTATTATCTTATCAATGAGTAATAGTGGTAATGAAAAATTGATAATCTTGCTGGAAACACCGATTGGAAACTTGCACGCTCGATATTATTACATATCGGTTTAATATTTCTGTATTTCATTGGCACATCCTAAAACCTCCACCACCTCCTCCTCCTAGGTGCACCTGTGCTAATGTGCCTATGTCTGTGTGCTCATGCACCTATTTGTATTTGGCTATGTGTCGCATTCCTCTTGTGAAACATTAATGTTCGCTCATTTTTTTTAAGGTTATGAACACATCTGCGTTGTCCGACAACCATCACGGCCGTCGTATTGGCTTTTGAAACAAGGACAGACTGTATTTTGGGGATTATATGAAAGAACATCATTGGAATTTCTATAGTGTTTTGGTTAATAATTTTTAATGATCACCCGTTCTGTTGCTTAAATGGAAAATTTTTCTTAAAAATTTGATGTTTCACGTTTCAAGACACGTGGCATCTAAATACCGAATTGAAAAAATTCCGTGTATCCTCCATTAGGGTGGTTCAAAAAAAAAAAAAAAAAAAAAGTTCTGGGATTTCTGGTCCCCATTGTGTTTTTGCTTCCTCGGTATGTCAGGATGACCCTCCTAAATTTTTAGCAAAAAATATTAATCCTAACCACTTTACCTGGGTCGATTTTTGCCAGTTATCGACCGCTATCGTAAACCAACCTCTAAATTGGTGACGACGTGATGATTTGAAGGACGGATTTCAATTTTTTTGGGTCAATTTATGGATTTTCGCATGCGCTGAACACGATGAACTTATTTATTTTACGCTCCGTCCACTAGTTATCCGGTAAACTGGCAGAGCTGCTTGAAGATAAGTAAAAATCGAAAATTTCACCGAAAATGCTGTCGCCCGGTTAAGAATTGTACTAGAAACATGCTATTATGGTCGGATAATATGCTTTGGCATGTTCTGAACATGATCCCGTTTTTTACTGTACTTTTCCACCGATGATTGCTTCGTTTATCGGCCATAAACCTCAAATTAACTGTAGGGTAATAGACAAATTCACCCTAATTTCACCGGGAATTATGTCGCGTTGATAATTTATGGACCCGAAATACCTTGTGCCGATAAAATTAGGTATTTTCCAGGATACCTACTCGGTACAAAGCCGTTGGTAATTTGGCAAGGACTTGAACCGGCATTGTACTTATTCGCCAAATATAGCGGCAAAATGGAGGAAATAGCTAAAATTTTCCCATTTTTCTGTAAAATTCCTTAGTTTCATCGGTTTTCCGGGGTAAAATTTGTAGTTCTGAATTGTCTGAACTGTGATTGGATGGTAGTCAGCCTGACTATCAATCCTTATTGATATCTGTACAAGACCAGATGGAAAAACTTCCTAAAACTTGCCGTAAACGGGATATAGTTGAAACATTGAAGACAGTTATAAATACTTTTTTTTTATGTTTCAATATTTTATCGAGGTTAATTATTATTTTTGTATATTTTTATTATATGTTATTCTCGTTAAAATGTTATGTTTTATGTTCCACGATCATGGATTCTTTCAGCTTATAGACCAAATTACAGATTGTCCCTCGAGCAAGTGAAACTGAAATTATATTACATTATTTTCAATTATATTACATCATTTTTTATTTAACGATCCAATCAAAGTTCAGACAATTCAGAACTATGAATTCGACCCCGGAAAACCGATGAAACTAAGGAATTTTACAGAAAAATGGGAAAATTTTAGCTATTTCCTCCATTTTGCCGCTATATTTGGCGAATAAGTACAATGCCGGTTCAAGTCCTTGCCAAATTACCAACGGCTTTGTACCGAGTAGGTATCCTGGAAAATACCCAATTTTATCGGCACAAGGTATTTCGGGACCATGAATTATCAACGCGACATAATTTCCGGTG